>JAUMHD010002628.1:0-16127 GCA_032359135.1 Ulvella scutata
AGTGGTGGATGTTTTGTGTTAGTTGATTTTGGCTATTTGGGTTCATGCCTATTTACTACCTTTCAGGTTTGTAAAACTTCCCCTGTTAAACCATAAGGCGGTGAATACGCATGAGCCCAAACAGCGAAACGCAACCAACAAAAAAAGTATCCACCACTTCACTCGACAGCGGCATGCATTACCCAAGTAACGGCAAGCACAGCACAGCACAGCGCAGCACAGCACAGCACAGCACAGCAGCGTCGCACCTTGCATGAAAGCGTCTCCCCACAGGAACACTGCGCAAGTGACACAGTCCATGACGCCGCCCCCCCTCCCACCTGCGCCCTGCAGGAACATGTCAGTCATCCACAGCCGCGAGCTGCCCCACTTCACAAATACGAGCCCGTAGTTGAACTTGTACGTCCGCGCCGACAGCTCCAAGCGCAAGTAGAGCCCCTCTAGCCACAGGCTGCGCGATGCGCGCGTGGGGGTGTGCAGGAGAGGCAGGTCCACGGTGATCACGCACTGCCGCGGTAATCGTGGCTTCAGGGGCACTGCGGCCTGCGCTGTGGTGCTGGCTGGCGGCACATCGTCCTCGCAGTTGCCCTGCATCAGGAACACGGTATGTAAAGTGGTATGTAATAGTATGTAATAGTATGTAAAGTTCCATGCAGCGCAGCGGACTGATGGCCACATCCACTACGCAGCGCAGACAGTGCCAAACGGAGAGAAGTGACAGGCATAACTCCATAGAATAGTAGGGAAATAGTTCAGGGATGGGGAAATTACTATGGCAAAGTCCCTATACTCAAGTGTCTTGGCTTGGTGCACCATGTGGGCAGAGAGGTTAACTTGATTCCCTGTCGTTGCTTCGGTAGTGGCATGTCCTGAGTCGTTTGTGCGAGGTCGAGCTAAGTTGGCATGCGATGATTTACTGGTACATGAGCCATGCTATGGAGTTATGCCTGTAACATTACACGAAAGGGATGGGGAAATTACTAATTGTGTCAGCGAAATAATTGCAAGGATCCAGCAGTGCAACTCACAGAGCAGAACACATCAACTTGGACAATTCCTGCCAGTGGTATCTATATTCTCTGCTATGTACAATCTCTGCTAGCATCCAGTGCGCGTTCCTTGGCCACGTAAAAGTTCAGCTGGGTGGCAGGCCCCAGTGCATGCACTGTTTTGTTTTCCATTGGTTTCCGAAACAATACAAGCAACTCGATAATCGTTCTTAATTGACTTCCTTTCGTTATTTATGCGGAGCAACAGAGGGGAGGGTAGTGATCCGCTGGCCACCGAGGAGACACATGCATGGTACACATGCATGGTGTACACAACCGACATGTTCCATGGATTCCACAGAGTACTTCGCTCGCCTATTCATCGCCTTCACGGTTTGTAAAAAGCTTCTCACGCAGTCGGATCAAAATTTCCAGCACACTACGTTGACTGAGTAAGTAGGCGTGTGCGTGCTTGGCAGCCTGTTCAGATATCTGTGCAGTGCTTTCCCAGCTCTTTGAATTTTATCTGTAAGTACATTTGGCCCTGAGAGGCTATGCTATTTGGGTTCATGCCCATTCACTACCTTTCCGGTTTGTCAAGGGTCCAGGGGCCTTATTTTATCAGCTTGGCCAGATCGGTGCCTGTACGGGTATCGAAAAGTGTGCAATATCAGAAAGTGTGCAATGGCGAAGGGTGTGCATAGACGAGTGTGAAGGGCGCAGTGGGTGCAATGGCCCAACACGTGCGTGCAATAGCTGAACATGTGCAATATACGAAGCTTCGTATATTATACCCTTAAGGGTGTGCGTACAGGAGAGGAAGGATGTACATGCAGGAGAACCGGCTGGCGTGTCACGCAAACACTTGTACCTAGCTAAGCTAATGAAGTACAACTCAGCGCGCAAGCCCCTTAACGTTCTTACGCATGCTTCAGTGCGGGGGCTTCCATCACTACGCTCTTCTGTCGCAGATGTCACGGAAGGCATCTCGGCGCTGCACCGTGCGGCATATGAGGAACATACCCGGATGCTTTCCACGGACAATGGAAGCTCCCCAAGCAGCACTGGGCCAGGATCCAGGTTTGCCAAGGGCGACGTGCTGGTCAGGTCCAGATGCGACTGAATTTCGATGTGTGCCGCGCCATCCTGAACAGCTTTCACTAGCTGCTGCGCTGTACGCACAATTGTCACATCCATCACATCCCCGGACTCTGCCATCACCTATTCAACACGTGCGCGCTGGGTGAGCTATTTGCAGCGAGCTCAAGCGGCTGTGCTGAGTGAGAGCTGAATGCTCAAGCGAATGCACTGCCAGAAGCGAGCTTCTATCAAACAAAACCTCTCTATGTCATTCTGAAGTCTGCATGAGCAGTCATGTCGCTGGCATGCGCAAGCTTATTGTGCGCCATAGTGCGAACTTTTGTATGCCGACAGATCTGGTGGCCACACAATCAGACAAAGTTACTATGGAATCAACACGCGCCCGATTCTGCTTTCGCGCCTAAAATGCTAATGACGAACGATTTGGCGCAAGGCGTGCACGTACTTTCCGTGCGGACAGCCTCACAAAAGCTGTAATTATCATGCAGCGCCACGCATTGCCCGGGCGTGCACTCAGCAGCCTGAGCTCCATGATGGGCTCAGGGTGACATATGCACAACTCAATCCGCTCACAGCCGCTTTTGGTAGCAAGTGGCGTAAGGACAACACAGGACGTACGCATGATCGAAAAAAATGAAAAAAAACTTTTTATAGTGATGTGCCGTGCACGCCTGTGGCAGTGGAGTGCACTGGTCTGCAATACGCTATCTGGCGGGAGCTTGAAACAGGAATCAGACGATATGTGAGTGGTTTTTGGAACCACCTTGTGGAGTCTCACTGTGGCTTCTACGAGATACAGCCAGACTTTCAATTGATAATCGCAAACATGCACAAATTTGCATGCGCGCTACAGGGTAAAGTGAGCGCGTTCGAGGGAATCGAATGTTGCATCAACAGGACGCTGAAGACGAAGACCGCATCTAATGCCAAGCAGGTGTTTTTGCTGTGATGGCAGAGAGGGAGCGCACATATGCATGCCGATCAGTTGCCGAACTGAGCATGTGTGGGGCACTTTGATGTCGTCCGTTGGCTAAACAACAGGTTTCTGATCGTTTTTGTTTCAGGATGATAAAATGAATATTATCGTGGTTCTCTCGCTGTGATACATCATGATAGTACTAGCCTGCGAGAGTGATCAGCTCCTAGGACCTCCTGAAGGTAATCACAGTCGATACCGCCAACGGGAACCCTGATCGGATCGACAAACCGAAACCGCAGTCAGTCGGTATAGAAAAGCGGAAACCCAGAAACAGGCTAGGGCCAGACAGCAAGGCAAGATACTACAGACGAAGATATATATCTGAACCAATAGCATGATAATTAACTATTGCTGCTGACCTACGCAATTTCTAGTTCTGCAGGTTGGGGTGCACGTGGGTACCAAAGGGGAAGTGGACGCAGTGGCGTGCGGTCGTCGCTGCACTCGAGTGGAACGAGCAGAACGTCGCGCTGTCCGTTGATTGCGAAAATGCGTTCAACACACTCAACCGGTCCTCTATGTTCGCTGCGGTGAAAGATCGCACGCCAGAACTGTTGCCCGTTGTCCAGTGGGCGTATATACGCCCATACATATACGCTCCATACATACATGGAGCTGGCACTGCTCTCCATATTGTGGGGGCAGCAGCCGGCACCGCGCCTACTTGGTCTCAGACAGGTGTTCGCCAGGGAGACCCGGCGGGCCCACTGTTGTTCGGGCTTGCCCTGCAGCGGATCTCCGATGCGGTTGCTGCCACCTCGCCAGTAGCTCCGTCAGTGTCATACCTGGATGACATCACTCTGGTGGGAAAGCCAGCTGTTGCGCACATGTCAGGCGCACCTGGGATCAGCTGTGTGGGGAAGGCCCAGACAGTCTACGGACTATCGGCCCGAAGGTGCGGCCGGACAAGTGCGGTGTGTATGGGGGCTCGGGCCTCCAAACTCATCAGCGGTAGGTAGCTGCGCTGGCCACATCGCTCGGGGTGAAGCGCCACCGGCGCGGCTTCACTGTTGTCGGTGTCCCGATTGGCTCGGACGGTTGCTTCAGCATGCATCTTGAGGCTCTACCCTCCAAATTTTTTTAAAAACTACCAAGGGGGGGGGGTGGTCGCCCCCCCCCCCCCCCCCCACATCCCCTCAATCCCCATCCCGACTCCCCTGCCATGTGGTCTTCCCCACTGCCCACTGCCTCTACTTCGATGTACTCCGCCGATAGTGCACCTCTTTTTCACTGTAATCTCTGGAAAGCCGCCTTACTGTCATTGTGTGGGATGGGATGAGCTGCCGCTGCAAAGGAACAAGCCAGGTTTGTACACACTGAAGTGCTTTTAACTTCGGTGTGTGCACACCTGGTTTAGAGCATGGGCTCTGCCATCGCGAAAACTGTGGCATATGTGTGACGGGCGAGGCTACCAGGGCTGTGTAAGCCGCCAGGTTGCCCGGGCGATATTTCAGATGTGCTGTAGAGTTTCATCGATTTTCAAACGGTCCCCCCTTATTGTACACCCCCCGAAAAAGAACGTTGCGCCGAAATAATTTACTGTCCCAATTCCTTAAAATCAACCGTGGCTCCACTTTTACGTGATATTTCTAATATCAATCACTTATCAACAGCCATCACATATTCCGCTTCTACGCAGTCAGTCAAGTGTGGGTGGCTTTGGGGACCGTAATCTCAGCATGCGACTGTGTGTGTTTATGTTGTGTGGCCACGTGCGCCGCTGTGGAACAGGCCACTAGGGTTTCAGAACATGAGGATGGAGCTGCGGTCAGCTTGGCCGGGGCCTGAATGAGGCACTGCGGCCTGCGGTGCAGGGGTGCCTGCGGAGGACCGACGGCCCGGGAACATGACAAGGTGTTTAAGGGGTGGTGGTGGAGGGTTTGTGGATGGGAGGGTGTGGGTTGACGGGTTGGGAGGGGGGGGGGGGAGGGAGGGATGCAGCGCTACATGTCTCAGTGGCCCCCGATAGGGCTGCAAATTACAATTTGCAGGGCAAGTACAAGTAAATTACAGCGAATTAAAGTGCTATAAAGACACGTTAATTCGAAAATGGAACATTCATAGATTGTGATTATATTGTAATTCATGTCGAATTACACTCACGCTGTACATGTAATTGCAGTCAGCTTGCCCACAGACCGCCCTGTCCACTTCGTTCCACGGCTGCCATCGCAATTGCCTGTGAGCGCTCGCCATTCTGTTCTCTGATGTGTTGTTGCAGTCAGGCAAGGCAAGATGCCATGGTGATAGCCTTTCCTAGAACTTGAAGTGTTTCAATATGACTCGTATGTTGAGGCCGAAGCCCTTCTTGGGTATGGCGTGGTTCCCGATTAGTTTTTTTTTTCTTTTTTCAACTCGATGCAGTCTCACTATGTATACCTCACTACGCATATATTACATGCACTCCTTCATCCAAGTTTCCTGAATGCCACGCATTCTCTGAAAAAGGAGCTCTGAAGCCTTCAAAAGCTTGTTTCTTTGTAGTAATTATAAACCGCTTTACGCTCAGGACCCTGGGAAACCGTTTTCCCTGATGGAACATACTTCACGTTCGAACCCTCAAATCTTAACCCTTGAAGCCCTGAATCTCAAAACTTTTCCCTCTTTAGAGCGTTGGAACACAACAGAGCGCTTCAAAACACCAGTGGTTGCTACACCAGTGGTTGCTACACGCAGGCTGACAAGTCGGCGCTAAAAGCAACCCTGTGTTCTACAGGTATTTCACAGAGCTGAAGTGAAGCTGGGTTGGCGTGGCAAGCATGGCGGCTGCGGCAGAGTTCGGCATGCGTTCCGATCTCAGGGGTAAAACCCCGACCACCATGCATGCCGATCTCAGGGGAAAACCCCGGCTCGCAACGCCAGCGCTGCTCCACCGCAGCAAGCCCGATAGTGCAACAAGTAGGTGCCAATGTTGCGGAAATCTGTTGAAAATAGCCTGGATTGACCCTGGGGAGCTTCCAAACCTGTCAAAAAATCTAGAACATTTCATTATTTTCCACGTTAACCTCTGCTGAGAACAACTAGTGCTGATAAATCGGCACTAAGCCTGGGCCGAAATGTTTAGAGCCGACAACATTTTAAGAAGCAACCCTGGGTGGTGCTGCCCACTGCCCCTTGAGACATTTTTTCAAGAAGCGACCGTGGGTGGTGCTGCCCATTGCCCCTCCAGCCTCCTTGTGTGGGCGCGGCCACGGGCCGCAAGGGTATTCTCCTGTTGTGGTCTCGCCAGGTAGGTGCCACCCCGCCCTGGTGGCGCCTCGCCCGCGGCCTTGGGCTGTCCGTTCTGTGCAATGTTGGGTACCCGTTGATCTGCTGGCGCGTGGCGCTTGTGTGTAGGGTTTGGCGTTGTCTCTGGCGGGCTGCTTGCTTTGTTGTTGCATCGGGGGGTTTCATCATACTCAGGGGCAGGCGTTCCATGCATGCTGCTTGCGGTATGTGCGCTGTTGGCCGGTTTCAGATGCTTGATGTCGGAGTGCCTTTCGTGCTTTAATATGTAATCACACACATACGATGCACTGTCGATGCATCTGCACACGTACGATGTACTTTCACGCATATGCGCACACACGGGTAGACATAGTAAACCACAGCTGGGAAGGCAGTTGACATGCCTGACATCTCTGCCAGCCTCTTGCTACAATTATTACACTCTGCCCACTGCCACAGACATGCACAGCAACACAAACCCGGCAATATGAACACACAGCCAGCCATCCAACATCCATGGTCATTGCAAGCACCGGTGGCAACAGCCAACCGTCTGCTGCTCTCATGTAGTGCCAGTAAAGATATGTTTCTCAGTAAAGATGTAAATTTTGCACCCACAGCTCACCACAACACCGGGCCACGAGCCAACAACATTGCATTTTATAATCGATGTGAACACACCACATATAAACACCCCTGCACCCTCAATCCTTGTATGAGGACACAGCTAGCAACCACTTCAGGCACAGCAGATGACATTCTGCTCTGTGCTTGTGGATGACCATATGATTCAGCTGTTCTATTCATTGAGCTGTCTGGTAACTGATTAGGCATGAGCTGTCGGCTTGGAACACCATTGAGTACTGGGGTCATGATGTGGGATGCTGGGGTACTTTGCATGCGCCAGATGTCCAGCTGATGATGTGAAGGCCTATTGTAGAACACCTGCACGCATGGAGTAAAGGTGGTGAACTGCTCGAGCTTCTGTGAGGGTGCTGAGCTTCTGTGAGGGTGCTGAGCTTCTGTGAGGGTGCTGAGCTTCTGTGAGCCACTGCTAAAGTAGAGCCACGCTTTGTTTCCTTTCGTGACTGCAAGCTTCTGAAGTACCAGTCACGGTGCTTGTGAAATAGCTTGGGAAAGGTCGGAGTGCACAAACGTGAGTACAAGGTCCACTCTTGGTACATACGCCGGTGTGGAGTTGACACGACCTCTTGATGCACACAATCACATGCTCGTCACAAAGTAGCAGTGAAAGGCTCACACAGCGGCCGAGAATGGCGAGAAGGCGAGTGCATAGGAAATTAAATGAGTCTGTAGAACCGTGCTCTCGTCACGTTATCCTGGCAGTTCCGAACACATCCGGTGCCAAGACATTAACGAGCGGCTCCGTGAAGGAACAATGATTCTATGCATCACTTTGAATACCATCTGCTTCTAAGCTCTCACCCTCACCCTCCGAGATGACTCATCAAAGCCAGCATTCGAACGAAGTGCACAATAACGGACACAACGACTCGCAACGGCAGTTCTCAAACCGACAAGAGACTGTCGATGCATATTTTGTGCACATGCAATGTAACACTTGGTATGACATCTTCACCTGGCCACGATCAATGTCGCAAAACAAAGCTCCGCGCACAACTTTTAGATCTATGGGGTGTTCCTTCCATATCACAGCATGCGGGAATGGTACAGCACAATACATGAACTTGCTCATGGTGATACTCTTGATGTCATGGGAGTAGTCTGCGGTGTCATAATCTCGGCACTGGCAACCATACCTTCTTTTACGGACTGTACCAAACACATCAGGACCTCCGTTGGTTCTTGAGAGCGCGTCCCGGAGCTTGAGCAGATTCATACTCATCACATGAGACTGTCTGAAGCACTGGCTTGCTTGTTTGCCGGTCTGAAAGCCCCACGGTGATGTGCTGGTGTGTTGCGCCCTGCAAATGAAAGCGGAATGGTCGCACAAAAACGCGCAAACGCACGGCGGGAAGGGCGTGCTGCATCATGAAGCCAAATAGTGCTGTAGGGGTGCGTGTTGGCGCACCTTCAAGCGATCGATTGTCTTACCAGTGAGTGCGGCCTTCGCTGCAATGGCTCCTCCAACAGCACTCGCCACAGGAACAGCGGCCTGGGACACGACAGCAGTGATACACATTGGGCAAACCATTCTGTTAATACGACCTGTACACATACCCAGCGCTGAAACCTAATGAAAGTTGTACGCTACCAGAACACGCCAGCACTGCGAGTCACGTCACAGCCTGCGCAGCCTGACTGCATACACATTCGGTACGAAAGAGAAGTCAAAGCAAATGGTTTGACAGACGTGCATGATGGGATGTCTGCAGGAAGACAAGGGCATGGTGACAGCTGTACATACGTGCAGGCACTGATTTATCAATCTGAGGGGGTGCACACGACTGAAAATGCGCTAACAGACTCCTCTTCTGGTTCAAGAAGCGTACGAGATACGCGAAGTAATGAATGCGCGATGAAAGTAATTAAGTGAGGACGCAGAAACACAAGCTGGTGGCACTGTTGCAGAGATAGGTATCGGTGACAACTCTCAAGGACGTAGCAATATAAGGCAAATGCACGTCTTGCTACCCGCACATCGGCTAACTACTACTGAATCACATGAAACCTCTCGCTATCACGAGCATGGTCCAGAGACCGCGTTCAGTGATGGGGTACGAACTGTAGTACCTCTGGTACCATGAACTTCGGAACAGCACGAAGAATGGACCATTGCGACGCATTAACACATTGCAGCACACCCGCACAGCTCTGAAACCACCTCGATATTAGTAGGGGAAGTATGTACGTTGGTGGCTTGGGGAAATGGACGAAGGCCAGTCCATCGCCGTCCATTGCAACAATCGCAGTGTCGGCGCAGAATCACTGAGACGTGTGAGTGGTACGCGTACGTCGCATCGTACAGCAGGTATCAGAACGATGTGTCTCGCAGTGTCATTCATGGCAGTACTGTAGTGTGAGATGTACAGATCACCCAACGAGCTGAATTGCAAGCGCACACTACGTACGTACACTATTGTACCATGAAGTCGCACAATACCTATGGCCTGTAGTCATTGTCTACGTGGTACACGAACACTGCCATGGCCTTGAGCAGCAAACTGCTGTACGTGCACAAAATTGCAGCCTTTGGACGATGCCGCGGTATGTGGACGTTTTGAGCTGGAGACATGTTGCTGTATAGCAAGGTGCGCGTTCGGCACACAACATACCCGAGCCATCCTGACATCCAGGGAACTGAGAGGCACTGATTTCCATTCCACCTACTGTGGTACAAAGTACCAGAGGATCTGCACCTGGGAAGGCAGTACCAGCGTTCGCACGCACTGTATGGGGCATGGGACAAAGCATCTATTGGCGTGCAAACTGCAAACCCTCAGCAGTCATGGCTCGAACTCCAGCCCACCCCAGACCCCCCTTACCAGTCACCTGACTAGCAGAGGCAGGGTAGTGTAAAGTTGCAGGCATAACTCCATGGAATGGCTCATGTACCAGCAAATCATCGCATGACAACTTAGCTCGACATCACACAAACGACACAGGACATGCCACTACCGAAGCAACGACAGGGAATCAAGCTAACCTCTCTACCCACATGGTACACCAAGCCATGACACTTGAGTATAGGGATTGACTCAAGCCGGGGGAACGCGCCACCAACGTCCTCTTAGACTACGAGAGAATAGCTAACATCCCTACGCAACCAAGGCACTGCAGCAAACCCTAGCAGAGGGAGGTTGCAGTGGGCGGTCAAAAAGGATCTCTGGAAACAACGATTGGGGCAAAGATGCATGCGACAATGAGGCAGAGCTGCTCCCCACACATAGGGTTTGCTGCTGGGAAAGACTTTCGTGACGGTGCTGTTGTGCCATTCGAGTGAAGCGGTGGATGTTTTCTGTTAGTTGCTTTTGGCTATTTGGGTTCATGCCTATTCACGACCTTTCCGGTTTGTAAAAAGGGTTTGCAGCGTCTGGAGCTTCAAAAAAAGAAGCTAATCGGGAACCACGCCATACCCAAGAAGGGCTTCGGCCTCAGCACCCCCGAAGGGGTGCGACAGGGACATACACCCCCTGGCCACACGGGACCACGAAGGCTGTAAAAACACGGAGGCTGCAGAGAAATTGGCTAATTGGCTAATTGGCTCTTTGCATGCATCATGTGCTGCTCGGAAACCGCGCCACACCCACAAGGCGCTTCGGAGCATAGCAGAGTGGAGGGGGAAGCAACGAGGCACGCGGCACCAGTGAGCACCAGTGTCGCTAAGTTTGTCAGGTCACACACGTTAAAAACTTTTTTTTGTAAAATTATAGACATATCTCCATAGAACATAAACCTAAAAAATAGTCCCAAGTATTCAGGAATTTCTACCTAATCAAGCGACACTGGCGATCAATGCGCGGGACCCAGGGGGACATGCCAGAAGTAGTAAGCGCTGTGGAAGGATGGAGTATGCATGCAGCACTGAGGCGCATGCATGTTGTTCTGAGGATGGCATGCATTGCTGAGGCACACCTCGCATAAATAAATAAATAAATAAATAAATAAATATATATATATATATATATATATATATATCGCATGGTTTCTGCAATTGAGGCCACCTGCCTTGGCCATATTGCGAGGTCCAAACTTTGCCTGCTCGCAAACCAACAGCACCTGTACAGCTTAACCATGTGCAGCAACCACATGCTTTATGCAGGTGGGGAGCATTGATCACCAGTGTCGCTTAGTTAGATAGAACAATCCTGAATAGTTGGTACTATTTCTAAGGTGTGTCACCTGACAAATTAAGCAGCACTGGTGATCACTGGTGGGGAGCTAATGGTGCTGAGCCCTGCCAACAGCCGTACCAGCAGCCATGCCCACATGCACACAGCCTGCTGCTGGTAGGCAAGCACAAGGCAGGCAGGGCTGTTGAGGAGAAGGGGTGTGTGATCAGGTCGATGAATCTGCGGACCAATCGGAGATTATGTCAGCAGAGGCTGAACAAAAGAATGGACTAATTTTTGGGTGTGTGACCTGACAAATGAAGCGACACTGGTGATCGCTGATCCAGACTTCCGAACATTGTCGGCCGGACAAAGCACACGTAGGCAGAGGCGCTGCCGCCGCAGAGATGTAGTTGAAATCGTCTGGGGGTCGATTTGTTGATTGGTCGAGAGTTTGAACTCTGAGAATGGACAACTTGTCAGGCACTATGGGCACATGCACTCGCCTGAGAGCAGTCTCAGTGGAACAACAGACGTATGTTGGTAGTATGCTTGGTAGGTAGTTGGCAGCTGAGTGTGGAACTTCCAGGGCTGCACTCCTTAGACATAGCAGCAAAGTAACCGTGTGGTGAAATACGGGTGTCACGTACACTGGAAAGGAAGCCCCCCCCCCACTCTGACTATGCTGCTATGCCACAACACCGCCACCACGCCCCCCGGCGCCACCCTCGCCACTTCTGCCTCTCATCTCGGCCCTGCCCCGGCCCCCCGGCCACCAGCTTCTCCATCTCCCCCGCTTCTACCTGCTCCCGCTGATGGCCCACCCGAGTTGCATGCCCCCCGCTTCCCGCGGCCCTCGCCCGCTCGGTGTCGCCCCCTCCCTCCCGCGGCAGCACCGGCGCCCCCTAAGCACCTCCCATATGGTGGTGCCAGCACCGCCTGATTCCAGCGTCCGCTCACCGCCGAGCTCCCCTGGCAAGCCTGCCGGCGGGCGCCGTGTGCGGCGCCCCCGGCGGGGTGTCGGTAGCCCGCCCCTGCGGGCCGGGTATGGCGCCCTGATCCTGTCCTGTATCATGGTGGCGCTGATTATCTGTGCCGCTTGTGTGTAGGCACAGGGAGCTTTCGCTTGATGCCTTTCGTGATTAGTTATCTGGTAGGCTCTGCTGTGTGACCCGCGTGTGTGGCGTCATTCTTCGTGCTCTGTGTTTAGTGGTTACAAGGTTATGTTCTTGGAGATGCTCCTAGACCTATGCGCTTTGTGTGCTACCGTGCCGTGCCACAATCGATGTAATTTTCACTGGAAAGGTTGGCTAACGAAAGCAGTAAGAAGGGTTACAATTGATCATGCAAAAGGATTACAATTGAGCATGCAAAAACAACCCTAGCAGCGGCCAGCATGCACTGAAAATCTACTACAGCAAGCATGGCATTGTCAGATGGACTGATACATCATTGGGTTTATTAGCTGATTAGTTGCTGCACTATCTGTACTGTGCCTTGCGGAAGTCCCCGACAGCTGTGGGGTTGAAAAAGCTCCCGTGCACTCTTGAGCACTGCACAATGGGCTCACTGTAGGCCATCTATGAAAATTGACCTTAATGCACACACAAATAAGGCCGTATCACCCCACTATAAAATGACACAACCCTGGACAGGCGTATCAATCCACTCCTCCTGAAAACGGAGATGCGAACCATGCAATGCTGCTTTCCGTGGTGACTGAGGAGAGGGCAGCTGCGATGGCACTGACTATACCCTGGCACCTCTGAAAAGATCAACAAGAAACCAAAAACGGGGAACGGCCTTCTTGGAATAGTTGTGGTTGCCTAGGGAGAAACTATGTGACTCTAACAATGAGCCTAACGGAAGCGAAGGTGTTTGGGCATCTGTCTGCCAGGTGGCTTAGCAGGTTTCTTGTTTGCAGCCACTGCTCTGGAAACTAAGGCTTCTGAACGTGCTCCATTTTCCACCGGAGCTGCTTCGGCATACGCTATGAAGGCATCTGTGCCAAGCTGCATGAAGTTCAACTCCCACAGCTCCCAAGCTGCTTCAATTGGTCCCTCTAGGCTGCACCCTCTCACTCCTGCCTCACAGCTGATACCAAGCATGTAATGAGCCATTTTGTACACTGCAAGGGCGGCCTTCTCACAGTTCTTGCGGCGGATGCTGGGTGTGTCCTGCTGGCAAGAAGCATTCTTGTCACGATACTTTGCTTCCACGTCTTTGTACAGCCTCTGGGCCGCCCCCACTAGCTTTCCCTTGACTTCGATCTCACGCTTTGTGTTGCAAGGAATATGTTGCATGATGTACTTCTCCAGATGAGGTGCACGTTGTGCTGCCTCATGTGCCAGCAAAGCTAACCTCTGTTCTGCTGGATGGCCAAAGAGGAGACTATCTGGAGCCACAGGAAGTGGCGCAGCGTTATACTGACCTGAACGCATTTTTACAATGAGTGACTGAGAAAGTTCTAGACGACGTTCAGAGTATAGCCCGTGCTTTGACACTGACCTGCACACCGGTTGAGTTCACAATCACGAGGAACAGCTGGCGCACCGCTTGATGTTTTCACCTGGCCTGAATGAGATTCTGTGAGCTGAATGAGTGCAGCTGTGGCTGCACTGCAGTTCTTGTTTGGCTTTCGAAGCCTCCGGCGCTTCGAAGCACGAGTCAAGAAATTCTGGCCTGACTGAACACCGACGGCGGCGGATTCCACGTTCTGTCCACAATGAGAGCCGTATGAAAATATGTCGATGGTATGTATGCTGGCTGTGGCGGAGCTCACTGCGGAGGCTTGCTCAGAACTCAACTCAGTGCTGGAGTGAATCGTTGGCACTCCATCCGGACTCTCTTCACAAGCACGTCTCTTTGCCTTACCAGCTACTTTTGAAGCTGCAAATAGGGCTGTTGGTGAGAGCTTCATACAAGGAGGAGACGCCCTAGTTGCGCAGAAGCGAGTCATATTATCGAGTGCCCGCGACCTCAGCCAAGCAAAAACAGACAGGCATGTAATAAACTATACATATATAATATATATCTTTCGCGATGTTCGGTGTTGAAGAGTATCTGTAGTTGTTCACTCCATCCAGAACCGATTGGACACAGGAACGGAGGGTTGTGCACATTCAGTCGCACCAACTCGTCGACATCGAGCGTATAGCCCCTGGCAACACATCAAAACGCAGTCAAGGAGCGTACCCATGGCGTGGTTTGCGGTTTGGCTCACCAGTTTTTCATCCGCGTTGGCAGCTGTGTTTTCTTCGGTTCGAAGCGCTTGTCGCTTCTGCTCACAACCAGTGCAAACACTAATGTGTAACTATGCGCGTATATGCTGAACAAGAACGTTGGCAATGGCTTCACACCGGGCTGATTGCAAGGCTGTCGCTTGCACAGTGGTGAAGTGTCCACCTGGTGTGATATACTATCTTCACCTACTGTGGTGAATAACAGAGGCTAGTTTTTCATGCCTGTGGCTTTTAATGCACATGCTGCATAGCTTGCCTGTGGCGTCGTTGCATGCGCCGGTAAAGACTCTTCAGCACCTTTTGGCCACCCCACTTTATTCGTCTACAGGAAAGTTCTCGATGTCACCGTCTAGTCCGTAGAAAGTCCAAAGAGAAGATTGGTGCAAGCAAGATCGACTTACAAGCGTAAGAACGATTCCATATGGTCTTTCCAACTTCTCTCGGTTATTTAGAGAGTCTGAACAGTTGGCCCCTGTCCCCCTCAGAGCTCTGGGCCTGGCTGACCTCAGCACCAGGCATGCTCAGGGGCATCACGTACGGTCTCTGTGCGACTCTGTGTTACGGGGATTTCGTGCTAGATCTTTTTAGCATCTCGTGAAGTCTGCATCAACCTGCTAAATATAGGGGCCTGGGGCCACCAGCCATATGTGTCTGAAAACCCAGCCGCAATAGGTTGAGAGTACAATTATTATTTCACTAGCAGGATAGCTTTCCGATCAAGCTGTTCCTACAGAACTGAATGTCACCCTCGAGAAGGAACACTCCCCACAAAACAATGAAGGCATACTAGTTAGCAGCTCCTGCACCTCGACATAAATAAATGTACATGCAATTGCTGATCTTGAGGTTTCAGTGTTTAGTGCAGGACCGAAGCATGATGCCATCGTGGTGCGGTGTAGCACAGGCCAACACAACTGAAAGAGTCCTTTGTGAGACCGTGTTTCTGCGCTTCATTCGCGACTTGCCGTCCATTCAGAGCAAGCTTTCCCCTTTCCTCTTGGGACTTGTTGCGTTGTGCTACGCGCGGGGCACAAAATGTAGCGACCTCACTAGGCCCACTATATGGAGCCGAGTGGCCTTCAAACATCAGGGCGCATCTATCTACTTGCTAGATGGTGTTTCACTGCGGATTTTGGCTTATGCTTCCTTCACACGTTGAAGCAGACGGGTAGTGCCACAAGAACAATGTCCAGCTCCGTATCCGAAGCGGATCCGACGCAGGGCCTTGATCTGGCTCACGCAACAGAACTGTAGCTATCGACCTTCAGCCTGTCCTGAAGTCCCACTCTACTTCTGTCCTCTTTGTTCCTGTTTAGACACAGAATTCTCTCAACCTTCCGTTGCGGGATAGGCTTGTTGGTAGGCTCTGGGGTTTCAAAACTCGTCATCTACGATGTTGACATCATCCTTTCAGTTCGAATTGGATCTTGACGGTTATCAGTAGCCATCTCTGGCGCTTTCCATCGCGAAACTGGAACATCATGTGAAGTTCTGCACCAACTTCGAATGTTCAGGCTACATTACCTTGTGAGGGTCCTGATGGTGCACGTTCTGACTTGAATCCTGGCTGCTCTGGTTGAACTGATGCCATGTTTTGCTGTGGCTGCGAGCATTCTTCAGTCTCACGATGAAACACTCGCATGTGCCAGCATACCCCTCATGAGCCCTCAGTCCCGGTACGAAAAGTGAAGACACGGAGCCGGTTTGCCCCTGCCCCGCCACCAATAATTGCCCCTGCCCCTGCCACCAATAATGCGATCCGAACTGAGAGGGGGTGCGCAGAACAGACACAAAATATCTACTGAGTTCGGCGGCGGGGGGCGGCGGGGGGCGGCGGGGGGCGGCGGGGGGGGGG
>JAUMHD010002639.1:0-16122 GCA_032359135.1 Ulvella scutata
CCCCCCCCCCCCCCCCCCCCCCCCCCCCCCCCCCCCCCCCCCCCCCCCCCCCCCCCCCCCCCCCCCCCCCCCCCTCGGTGTTCTTTGGCGTACCTTGGCAGAAACGGAATAAGGGACAAGGGGGTGGCGATTTTCGTGCCCTGCTCAACATGTGGTAGGTGGGGTAGGCATGTGGGTGAAATAGTGAATGAGGGATGTGCCCGTACACACCACCACCACCACCACCACCGCTGGCACAGCACAGACCCGATACACCACATAACTTGCGTGATAGGATGATGACCTATGTGTGGGGTCGTCCAGTGAAAGAACAGAAAGTTTCAAGCACGCAACTGTCATCACGAGAGATTTTTCAATGTCGGTCTATCCCTCATCAGTGGCATTGCGAATACAATGCTGCGTGCCATCCTGAAATGTGATACGGACGTTGTTAATCCGTGCAGTAAAACTGCAGTTCGCATTGCAGCAGTTCGTGCTATCTGCGTTCATGGTTGACTGTAGTGAGCACCACCATCGCTGCCATTCGGAAGAAGAGCATAAACCCTAGCAACACCAGCGCACACCACCATCTGAAATCGTAGCGGTACCCAAAGTAGTCCTCAATGAACTCCTGAACAGTGGGGCACTGCGCCAGATTCACCTCAGAACACCCGTGATAACCTGCGCATGAGACTGTTGGATTACAAAACTCAGGCGCATTGAACATGTGCATCCTTCACAGAGACCCACCAACATTCCTCCACCCTAGCATTCAATGCATGCCAACTAAACGTTAACAAGCAGCTATCGTGCTATACACTGACGGATGGCATCTGACGGTCTCATACGTTGCTTCATGTTGCACTGTTGGGAAGTGCCTGGTCATCCAGACATGAAGGTGTCGTTTGTGCGAGGTCGAGCCATGTTGTCATGCGATGATTTGCTGGTACATGATCCATTCTATGAGATTATGCCTGTAGCTTTACACTACCCAGACATCAAGGTGATGCACACCTGAAATGCCTGGCAGGGAGATTTTGTTTCCATTCTGGCCCAGCTGTGATGCAGCCAGGCTGTAAATGACGTAGGTGGTCGGGGAGGCATAGTGCAGCCACACCCACCCTCGTGCCATAAGAGGCCTGGGCACCAGAAAGCCGTTGAATATATTCCACAAGAAGTGGAAGAAACCGCCCAGAACCGTCGCGACGCCTTCTGTGGGAGCCAGGTACGCAAACAGCTGGCCCATGAACGTGTACAGCGCAATGGACTCTGCAGGTACACCTGCCATGTTAGCCTTCAACCAATACCTGTGCAATGAAGGTGCAGTTGCTGTGAAGGGGGAGAAAGGGCGAACCAGGTTCTCACATGGACGCACATGGAAACACCAGACAGAGACGAGGTCGATTTCATGCACTACCGCGGCATTGTTGCATGCTGTGTGTAGCTGCATAGGAGTCCCAGATCGGTGTACTAGTAATGCAGTCGGTTTCATTTAATTAAAACGTACTGAAATAAACCGAATTAAATAAACCAAACATGCAATTACACTTTAATTGCATGCTGTCGTCATTGAGGCATTGCATGTGATGGGGATGGGATATCGGTAACGGCACTGGGGCGGTGTAGTCACACCGAGCCTGGCATGGTACACCAGCACATCATCTGCCTGTGGCAGTGGATGTCTGAAACACAGCAACAACATAGAGAACCTCGACCTCGGACGCGGTGTGGTTGGGAATCAAGTCATCGCCTCAAACATCAACCAGCATACTTGCATATGCGGGTGACAGTGCACCTGTGAATATCACCACGAACAGGAAGAACGCCTCTGCAGTCAATTTGAAGCCCACAGAGAAGTAGATGATGGGGACAAACACAATGGCCTGCATGAGGAGGTATGGAACCTCCACGAGGCCTGCAGCGATGCCAAACGGAAGCAGTTGATACATGCGGCACGCCCTCTCCCTGCATGGCACCTCTTTCACAGCCTTGATCGTAAGGTCATGCTTCAGATCAATTCCTTACACAGCAGTCCTCGTATTTGTAATTTCCATGCAATGTGCATTGCTGTGAGCACATGAAGCAGCATCAGCATTCAGTAGTTACATCGACAGGACGCAGAAACATGTGCACTACGCAATAAGGAAAGCAAACTATCAAGAAGCAGAAGCTACTTGGGAATATCTACACATCCATCAGCATTCAGATGTTCACCATGCCATGTGCATTTGAAATCGACACACTGTGGAGAAGAGTGTGGCTGCAGAGGGGCAGGCACCGCACCTGTACATGACGCTGCGCTCTGAGATAAAGGCGGGCACCCCCACAAGAAAGTTGGCCATCCCTGCACCACCTCACTGTTGCGCACTCTCACTCACCGGAAACATCTGCTTGTCACGATCTAAACATTCTTGTCCACCGGCATTAGTTCAGCATGCAGGCATCGATCACCCTAACCCAGCAATCCACTCACGCGCTTTCCTGTCAAGAAGGAAAGATACCTGCAAAGGAAGCTGATACGGAGCGTACCAAGAAACGAAATGCTTCCGTAGAGGATACCAGTAATGTTCTGCACCTCTCTAAGTGTCGCAGGCTCAGACGTGAGGGTGCCTTGGTTCCACCATGTGGCGCCGAAAATGAGCGCTGTGCAAATCGATGCGGAAACTCTCGCGACGTTGTAGCCTGGACTCCTCCTACAGAAGAGTGAGAGTTACAGGCATAACTCCATAGACTGGCTCATGTACCAGCAAAAGTCAACGAATGCCGAGTCCTGCGGAAGTTAAGCTGGTATACCAGACCTGGGTTATGCAGCAGCAAGTGACTACATATGCAGTTAGGCTGATGCCATCCCTGAGCAATCCCGCTGCAATCCTTACTGTCTTGCAAGCTCTATGAAGCTCACCAGTACACCAACAGCATCTTCCACGTGAGCATCAGGGTTTGCTGCAGGAAGGGGGCTGCACAGCTGGAGGTTATCGACAGAGGCGCATTCACAGCTGCTCCCAGCTTGATGAGTTCCTCTACTCGATGCTCGTTGTGTCTGCATGCTTCACTGCAGCGGAAGAGTGCTGGAAAGTTGTTGGTCGCTGTGGCGGTAAAGTTCGTTTGCAGGCCCCCCGCAGTCACCTCCAGCATCCATGTCGCTGGGTTGTACCTCTGAGGGAGCTTTGGAACCCCTGGGATTGCCTGCAGCAACGTGTGATCATGACAATGAACTGAATGCTTTGGGTTGGCTTGAGGGCACCAGCCTTGAAAGCACAAACATCTGTTTTTAGTTATTACAGAATCCGGTTTTTGGCACCCCGGGAATCCTTTGCTGCTGTGTGTTTATCTCATCGTGGGGTCAATTGGATGCTGTTCATGTTTGGTGGATTGACAGGAAACCGAAGGCGAGCAAAGGGAGCCGTTTTGACCGAAAATACTTTCGGTGTGGTGAGGTGCTCCTTCTAAACATCTAGGTAGAGGGAGTTATGTAGAGTACACCAACCTCTGGCATGACAATAAAGTCAGAAAGACGTGCATAATTATGTTGGATCTTACGTTTCCATTGCTCAGGCCAGACCAGGTGTGGGCCAACACAGATACCGTACTGGTGGTAAGTGTTTAAGACTTCTAAACATTGAACGTGCCGGAATGCCCAGTAACATCGAAAGAACTATTTTTTTAGAGGCAAATGTTTTGTCAATAAATTGTGAAGAAGATTGTTTGCAAAGGGGGTCTATGACCTTGCTGCAAATGTTTTCCCAGCACGAACGACGTGAAATACTGACACGGGGAAACATTTTCGCGATATGGTTGAAATCACCACGTGCAACCAGAACCTATTCAATACTGGACGGAAGCAGGGTAGCAGTAGTGTGGAGCATCCCCTTATCTGTGTACAGTAGAAAGTTCAATCTGTGTACAGTAGAAAGTTCAACAAGACGATGCAAGCAGGTCCTGCGCCAGGCACGCTAAACACTGCACCCGCCTTCCATTTTGTAGATAAAAAAAGTTCGAACTGCAGCCATGGACGATGAATATATTCACACCGCGAAGTATTCCACCAGACATTTGGCATGCACTCCAAGCTCTCCACAAAAGATGGGGTCGCCACCCAGGCCCAGAAGCACGAGGCGGTCGAACGCATCAAACGTTTCTATGCTGGGCTGGTGGATGGTGACCATCACCGTGCGGCCATTGCCTGCCACGTTGCGCACCGCTTCTATCACCGCTGCAGCCGACCGCCCGTCCAGGCCGGAGGTGGGCTCGTCCATGAACTGCATGCATATCATTAGATCTGCAGAATGTGACAGGCATAACTCCATAGCATCGCTGCAGAATGTCAGCAGGCTTAAGCAGGACGAGCAGGGCGCATGTCAAGTGCTGGGGGAGGGTGAATATGAAGGTTTTTGCAGTTAATCTGCAGACATAACCAACAGTGGCTCGTCCTGGAAGGCTGCAAACTAACATGGCAAGCTCTGGTGTGTGTGCAGAGAGCGTACCACAACAGAGGGGTTGGCGACGAGCTCGACCCCGATGGAGAGCCTGCGGCGCTGCTCCACCGAGAGGCCACTCTCTCCCGCCACCCCCACCATGGCCTCCTTGATGTCTAAAAGTTCTGTCACAAGCAGCACCTGCACATCAGCATGCATCAAGGACCTGGACTGTGCCCCACACTGCAGCAGCCTGCTGCCACACATCATCCCACAGAGAAGCACCCCTGCAAGCGAACGCTATATGATTACATCACCAGTATGATTCATGAGAACATCACCCTTCCATGTTGTCATGGCAGAAATGGTACCCCCTGAGATGTGCTAGCAGAACACACATCCAGTCTGCCGGCCGATCGGAATGGAGGCGATGTGCTACTTGTGTGTGTGCTTGTATGTGCATGGACACAAACAACTCTTCAGGAATACGCACAGAGGTCAGCCCTGAAACGGAGAGAACTGTGCTTGGCTGCCACTTGACTTGGCATATTCACACCAGTGCTCGCAAACTTCACCCCAACTGCAAGCGGCACAGCAACAAGTGCATGCACATCTTGACATCATGCACATGGCAGGGCTGCACCTCAAGGATGTACGCCTGCTTGGTGCGGTCATCGATGTCAGAGGCCAAGCGCAGGCCTGCTGATAGCTGCAGCGCCTCAGCCACTGTGAGGCCGGCGGAGTGCACGTCCAGCTGCTCCACGTAGCCTGCCACGCGCGCCCACGCCTCCTGCTGCTTCGGGTGCCCGTTGACCATCACCTCACCTCTGATGACGCCTTGGTTCTTGCGGCCTGCCAGCACATCCATGAGGGTGGTCTTGCCCGCCCCTGAGCCCCCCATCAGCGCCACCAGCACCCCCGGCTCTGCATACCCTGCACAAGCAGCGTTCAGGTTGCATGTGCTGGTACAGGCACTATTTGATGGGATGGCCATCACACAACCTAGCATTCCTATCTCCTATTTCTTTCACATCTTTCACGATGGCCCATGCACGCTTACATGTGACAACCGTGCACACTCCTCGTGCCACTATGTGCTATTGAACACGATGGTAATTAGTCAAGCAGGTCGAGAAGTTCAACACTCTCATGACAAGTGGGTTGTTGCCTATATTTTGAAAAGAAAGGCATCTGGTTGCATGTAATGAGATAGCTGCAAAGTTTTGGCGCGTGATGTACCGGTGATGTCGTTCAGAAGCCTTTTCGTCCCAGCAATTGCCTCCTCTGCATCGGCAGGCATCACGTTCAGCCCCGCGGCACCTGTAGAGCCCTTCCCCACCGCCACATAATAACTAAGGTTGCGCCAGCACACTGTGATTGGTGTAAACTTGAGGGACAGCCCAACGGCCAGCGTTGACACTCGCATGTCCCCGGACACCTGAGTGCCGCCCTTGACATCGCCCTCGCCCTTGTTTTTGGCATCTAGTTTACGCAGAAGGTCTAGAGCGTCTGCTTTTGCCTGCCGAGCTTCCCTGCAGTAACAACAAACACCTTGACACATCTATTTGTACTTCCACTGCCTCATTGCGTTTCTTTTGAAGTCTCAGACTGTGACTTTCCAGTATCGGTGGGGCTCTGAACCTGTGGCATAACAGCTGGTATGCTTTGGTCATGCTCCACCAGCCTGCGCACTGCATGCTGCCTGCTGGGCGCGACACATCGAGGCACGTTGTGTGAGAGCCGCAAGAAGCTACCGCAAAGGAATACATGGGCAGTATGTCATGCACAGTGAAATTCATTGTCATGCATACTGCAGGGGCATGTACAAAGTTCACAGTGGCTGGGTTGTTGCCATGTGAAGTGTGTACATGCCCGACAGACCGCGAGGCAGCATGCTTCATGTGGAGGAGCGATACGAATGTGCGTAAAGTTACAGGCGCTACAAAGGGCAGGGCTGCGCACCTCAGGGTCGCTTTGAGATTCTCTAGAAGCTTGACAGTGACCGGCTTGCTGGGAGGCTTCAGGCACGCCAGGCACAGAGCTGACAGGTTGGTAAACACGATGAATGATCCCATGTTGAAAGCTAAAGCAATGGTGATCCAGTGCCTGCACCACCCCCACCATCCTCAAAGACTGCACATGCTGCCAGCCCTGTGCCCTTACAGTAACAACCTGCTCCTACAGAAATATGGCACAATACGCTGCAGACGGCAGCCCTGCATCTGGAAGAGGGCTATTGTATCAATTCACGCCTTGAGCTGAACACCAGCGGAAAAAGAAAGCATTCCGAGTAACTCGGCTGCATGGTGACCAGGTTAGACTCCCTGCAGTAGCACATGCAGAGCTGCAGGCGTGGGCAAAACTTGTTGAAACATAGCTAGCCGCCGTTCCTAATGGACATCTCAACTCAGTTCGGAAGCAACTAAGCAAAGCTGAACGTGATCTAAGAGTCAGGAGGAGCCCCTGCATGCCGACATGCATGCAGTCAGGGCATTGCGGTTCAGATACCACGGCAGCAATCCTGTACAGATGAGCTTAAGTAGGGTCCACTGTAGCTTGTATCAAACACACGATGTAAAGACCAACACCGATCGTCGAGAATCTATCTGTGTTGAAGAAGGGCTTCGGCCTCGACCAGCTGCAAAACCATTCCGCGCACCTGCTGGTGTAAAAGTCGAGGCTCTCCAGAGCTGTGATGCCCACAGTGTACTCTCCATCCGGCGTCCGCATGCCCCACCTTGGAGATGTGAACTCGTTAATCACCAGAGCTCTGATGCTGTACGAGAACGGCGACATCCAGTAGAAGGCGATCACCCAGGCAGGGATGGCGGTGCGCACGATCATGAAACCTGAGTTCACGATCAAGAGCACCAGCAGGAACCCCCCGAAAGCCTGCACTGCCACGTGCTGCTGGGACATGCACTAAAGGGTACATTTGGTGCAAGAGTTTTGCAATGAGAGGTTCGAGGCCAACCACCGAACGTCTTGGACTCTTTTTTATGACTAGGAAGAGTCACAAGCAGATGCCTCGGCACCTAGAAAGCACAACATGGCAGCAAGGCGACAGAGGTGTGGAGATGTGGACATTTCGAGCTGTGGAGGCAGCAGAGAGTGTGAAGGCGCACATTCGCGGCGGCCTCGGAGGGGAATGCGCAGGCCAGCAGGCGGAACATGGCGGTGATGGCCAGCGACATTGACATCGCCACTGCTAGGAACAGATAGAAGTACTGCGGGCCATCTGAAAACACACACGCTGCTCAAAATGTGGTGATTTGCACGGAGAGCATGGCAGATGATGAGTATGAAGGCATGCTCGTAGCTACAGGGGCTGATGAATGGGCTGATGCATGGAAGAAGGTAGCAGGGTAGTCACCCATGCCTAGGAAATCAGATTCTTGAGGTTGATTATGTCAGCTCCTTGTTTTTGGTATAGTGTGACGTGCATGCATGCATCTAGTATTTCAACACCTCCCGTCAAGCATATGCTGAGACAGCAGTGTGGAGTGCCGTTGTAAGTAATAGACAGGCTAGGCACATTGGTGTGATGCATCTGTTCGCAATATAGGTTGACAACGAATCAATTCAGCGGCCATGAACATGTCACGTTCTTGTAATCAATTTAGCAAGACTTCGACGAACACGCAGGATGACATATTCTGCTGAAATGGGTCAACTCAATAACACGTGCACACTACAGCACAATCAACTTGCCTTAAACAAGAGATGCAACAGAAGGGAATATGCATATGCAGCCAGTACAGAGTGCATGTATCCCATAGAAAACCCAGTGGTGGTCAGTGCGGCTGGCAGCGTTCGTCAAAGCGTCACACCAGTGGAGAAGCCAATCATGAAGTACGCAATGCTGCAGAACACCACCGCCTCAACCACTGACAGAGGCATCTGCACAATGCTCATGGACCATGCATATGCCATGGCCGCGTACTGGTTGCTGGCCTTCTGCTTGAACCAGACTGGCCTGTTTTCCAGAGCCGCGTGTAGCTGGGGAATGGCTCCAAAGGAGAAGAAGAACACTGACATGTACATCGCACTCATGTACGTCCTGTAGCGCACACATATGTCTAGTTCATGACAATCTCTATATGTCTTGAGTACATCTGTGTGTGTCAGGAAGTGTCACATGCAACAAATGTTGGGGTTAGGGGGCGAGGGGGGCGGGGGGTGGGGGGGTGTACCGGGGGTCATCTTTCTCAGAGTCCAGCTGGAACCAGAAGCCACCAATGATGAGGCCCATGAGGATGCACTGGATCATGCGCGCCCTCACCAGCACAGGGTCGCGCACAAACATCACCGCCTGCCGCCGCAGCACCAACTTCACCTGCTGCAGAAAGGTGAGAGGGTAGCGCTCAGCATGCGGCACCAGCGCCCCCTCCCCTGGCCCATTCCTGCACACATGTCCTCTTTCAACAGAGCAACCTGACCATAAATTTGGCATCGATTCTCGCGATCCAAGACCTTGCCCAATACTACACCCAAGCATCGCAATCCTTCAGGGCACTGCCAAAGGCAACATGATGCAGCAGCCTGGCCATGACAGCAGAGCAGGCTTCAGCAGAAATGACACCGCAGCAGCTCAATCAACCGTCCAAAATCGCTCAGAATGCTTCGCGAGTTGTTTGATGGTTCAGGTGATCGATCGCATATACTCTTCAAGCCAATAACATCGGACAGCAGATGCATGCTGAGACCAGCTGAAAGCTTGCATACGAGGACACACTTGTAGATCAAATCCAGATTCCCTGTGCTACTGAGAATGGCTTTGCTGCCATGCGAGGCCATTTCGAGTAGACTAACGAACAGCTCCGTCTGTAAGAGCTCCAAGTCGTCCACCTCACTCACTGAGGCGGGCATGCCACGCTCGCTGCGCAGCTCAGCACTGGCGTAATGTATCTGCCCCCACACTGTGGTTACCTCCAGCAAAAATGAAGGCACATCCTGCATGCATGCACAGACAGGCTCACGCTATATTCGATACACACTGCATTGATGGTAGCCACATCGCCAGGACGCAGAAACAGGAACAAGAAACCATTGCATTATTGGTAGTGTGGGCGATGTGCATGGAACGTGCGATGCAGGAGATGCAGCGATGCATGCCTCTCTGGTCACCACGGTGATGAAGAAGAAGACCTGTTTTGTTTTGGATACATTCCACTCCTCCCTGCAGGCTGCTCAAGAGCGAACCACATGGCCAGTGGCTGAGAAGGACTGCCGGAGGCGTGGAGGTTTGGCCTGCCATGTGCGTTCCCAGCGCAAGCGCTTCTTGAATTCAGCCAGCCTCTCCCACAAAGCAAGAGAATGTGGCAGTGCAGAAAGGTATTAAAGGTTAAAAATAATAGTCCGCATCAACACTCACCTTGCGGGGGGGCAGCAGGAAGCCGAGGCCATGCATGAAGGGCACGGCGGCAGTAACAGCCCCATGGTAGGCTATGGTGCCATTGTTCATGAGGATCAGGTCATTGAACAACGCAAACGTCTCTGGAGGGGGCTGCAGGAGGGACACGATGACTGTCATCTGCAGGTGGTGCGTCATCGCTCGTAGCCACTTCACGATCTGGAACAGCGTCGCTGCATCCTGCATGGCCACAAAGCTGAATGATCATTGACGAGCCACTTTCCGGACCCTCCACAAGCGCCCCAAACACGTGTGTAAAGTGACTGCCATAACTCCATAGAATTGCTCAAAACAAAAGCTGGAGTCTGCTTGGTTCCACAATCAATCATGTACCAGCAAATAATCACATGCCAGCTTAACTCGACGTCACACAAACGATACCGGACATTCCACAATCAAGCATGTTGTAATCATCTGCCCACACTGACGAGAAGAACCCAGCGGAAGGTTTTGATGCAGAAACGGAAGAACCAAGGGCTGCGCACAAGGCCGGTTGATATCTCATCCATCACAAGCACTCTCTGGTGGCCAGTGAGGAGCTCAACGGTGGACAGCCGCTTGCGCTCCCCGCCGCTGAGGCCGCCAGTCTGCCGGTTGCCGACCCATGTGTCCTTGCACCTAAGGAGCCCAAACATATGCATGAACGTTTCGATGCGGGCCTGGCCATCCAGCGTGTCGCGTGTGAGGCCCTGAAACTCGTTTCCCGACATGCTGCTCAGAATCAGCTGCTCAATATCCGCCTCAACCTTCATCAGTGGCCTCAGGGCAATCTGCGTCGATTTGAAGGCTTCGGCAGATGCCGAGGGTGTGAACATGGTGCCTGCATGGCTCAACCACTTGTGGAGGGCTGCGTGCGCATGAGGCACAGCATGCTGTTGTTGCGGTGTTTCAGGATCACTGGGTGAGATAACTGGTCCGCAAGAACTGCAGGAAGCCATCGCAACAGCGAGCTTCTTGTGTCACTTCTGTGTGGAATGGTTAAGCCTTGGGGTTGCTGATGCATGCATCGTTCACAGATCACCCAACAGATGCATTTCCACAATCATCTTGCACCACATGGGGCCGTCACCGGGAACGCCGCATCACAATAACACCAAGCCTACGGTGCAGTTGCGCTTGCATTACTCCAATGAACTGAATGTGCTCTCAACAGGGCACCGTTCAAGCACTCTAAGCGATGATTTGCTGGTACATGAGCCATTCGATGGAGTTACGCCTGCAACTTTACTCAAATGCACTCCGAATGTATGCATGCACCTGAGCCGGGACACGCACTCTGCGAGTTATGCTGAATGTCGTATCCAAACTTGACAGTCTCACGGGCAGTGAGGTTGAAGATGTGGTGGTCCTCCTGTGCCACGAAGGTCGTGGTGCGCTCTGGCACAAACGAAGCCAGCTCGTGTCCGTTATACGTCACGGTGCCTTTGTACTCGCTCTTAGGTAACCTTCCCGCCAGAGCTTTCAGGAACGTTGTCTTGCCGCATGATGGGGGGCCCAGGAGTAGCGTCAGAGAGCCCTGCATGCAACTCATGCGTGTTGTGGCATTGTCTTTAGCATGATTACAAACAGGCTGACTGCATGTGCTTGTTTGCGTGTGCTTGTTTGCAATGCTTGCAGTCTGGAGAACCGATCAGAAGGTGATAGAGGAGCCTGTCAGATGCAAGAATCAGTTCTGCCCGTATCACTCAAATTCCTGAATATGGATTCACCAGCCATTCAAGGGTTCACCAGCACGCCATTGCCGTTGGCATGCGATGATTCGCTGGTACATGAGCCAGTCTATGGACTGAGTTATGCCTGTAACTTCACACACCAGCACTCCATCGCCTGTGTTGGTGCATCTGAAACCAGGCGCCAGGCAGGACACCGACATCCATTTTGGTGAGCACCACGCCCATGGGTAAGCAAACTTGCACAGCAACACAGTAGCGCTTATTCAGTTGGACGCGATTAATGAACGCATCGCTTGGAGGGCGACGGGTCACACCGCTTCAAGGGTTCCTGAGAGACTGTTGAGCACGGTCAGAGGCTCCGTGCTCCGCCTCATGCCCGGCAGCGCCTGCACACAGTCTGCTGAAGTGATAGGCAACTAAAGGCCTCGAAGTGGCAGGTGTACGCAGCGCAGAATTGATGAGAAGATGTTCACGGAAGCCCTTCTGTCTAAAAGGGCCCTTGTTCTCGGAAACCCTCCAAAGGGCCGTTCATTACTTCCTCAGATGATCACACGATTCTATGTGCAGTGCATACCATGCATTGCAATAGTGAAGCGCTATGAAGACTGTGACCCTGGCAGAAAGTGATGTGAATGAAGTTGTGAAAAGTTACTGGCAGAACTCCATAGAATGGCTGATTGACCAGCATATCAACGCATGGCAAGTTCGCTCGACCTCACACAAACGACACAAGACATGACAAGTGAATGAAGTGAAGTGCAAAGGTTGCTGGCCGTTTGGACAGACGACAGGTGCCTGTGACATGCCCAGCGCTCAATTGTTTTCCAAAACGTATGCTTCGGATGTCCCTTGCTGCTGCATTCAGCAGGAATACCTAGACATGGCACAGCTGCACAATGCACCCCACATGTGCACCTTTGAAAAACCGCACCTTTACCGCACCAAGAAAGATGTTTGGGATCGAAGGAAGGGCTTCGGTAGACGACACAGCTTCCTTCACAACAGTCAGACCACTAAAACATACGCGCACGCATGGTATATCACCGTTTCGGTCACTCAGTTGTTGCCCCAATCGACCGAAGAAGCTGCATGCATTGTCAGGGTCCACGGACGCCACGGTGGCTGCAAGCTTCTCAGCCTCTTCCCTCGAAAACTCTGGCACATCGCCCAATACTGACGCGCCCCACCCCATCACTCACCACACCCTGCT
The DNA here is from genome assembly GCA_032359135.1 of Ulvella scutata. Lineage (NCBI taxonomy): Eukaryota > Viridiplantae > Chlorophyta > Ulvophyceae > Ulvales > Ulvellaceae > Ulvella > Ulvella scutata. Next base: position 12,691 of record JAUMHD010002639.1, read on the forward strand.
TGCGCCCTCTGCTGGAGGCTGTCACCTAGGGTGGCTGCTTGCTGCTGATGTGGCAGTCTGCTGCGGAGGCTGTCAGCAGATGATGTCACATGCTGATGGCAGCACCCGTGAGTACTCCAATTATGCAGTGGTTTGCAAGACCTTTGTAGCAGCTGCAGCTGCACATGCATGTCACCTGTGTTGACATTCAAAATGACTGTCAACATCATGCATTGGATTTCATGCACCAAAAAAAGGCATAGGATCTGTCGTGCTGCAAGCATACATAACTGCAGTGAGATGATGTCACAGGATCACGTACAGTGTTGCATAGTGCTTGTGCAATGCCGTCGCTCAGTGCATGCATGCATGCATGCTTGGAAAACCACTCGAAAAAGCTTTTAAAAGTATAACGTATGAGACGAGGCCTTTTACTGGTTCTGAAGGACTTCAGACTCCAGCTGATGATGTTTTGTGGAAACTGAACATCAACACACTGCAGCCTCACAATCTCAAGCTTGTGTGGAAACCCCGAAGTTCGGGGATCTGCCCCCACCACGTTTTGTAGTGTTACATAGTGATCACCGATACAGCGACTGAGGCAGCACTTTCCTTCCCCTAGGTCACCCTATCTCTTTCTCCGCTTCCTGTCGATATGCCTTCTGAGGCAGTGCCTTCTCAGCATTGGCAGAAGTCCAGACCAGATTGTTGGATATAACATGGCTCGGCTGGTATCACTGATACTGTACACCGAAATACAAGACTGCGCACATGAGCTATAGCACTAAATACATGTTTCTGAGACTGCTAGGTTTCCTGTTTTGCTTGCAAGGCTTCTGAGAGCTGCAAGCACACAGGAACGAACTTGAAAGCGGATGCGCAGCATACTGGTGGTCACGAAACCTTTCGCAAGCAGAAGTGTGCTTATATTATGTAATGGACGGCTGTGCATGTGCTACTATTCATATCTTTGCCTGGTCGCGCCTGGCAGCTGCAGGGCGGTGCTGCTGGTACTGGTACTGCAGCGCACGCAACGCATTCACAGCACCCCAGACGTGCAGATATGCAAGCAAGCATGTCCACAGTGTATTGTTGCTTCAGAACAAGAACCAGCACGCGCATGCGAACACTGGCGATGGCGTAGGTGCTTTCATACGATTTATGATCAATCAGCTACAGATCTAGATTGATCTAGCTGTACCTCCAGGAGCAACCAGATAGCGCACCTCGCCACACCGAAAGCATGCGTGCTTTCAGAGAGAAAAGGATTGCTTTGCTCTGGACTTCTGTTCCATTTCTACCTACACCACGTGGACATATACCACATCATAATGAACCAAAGCGATGCACCGTGTATACATGTTGCCAACAGCGCCGCAACGGCAGATTCTACGCGTGCAAGAAACTGGTGTATCGGCACGTCGGCTAGCTTACAGGTTGCTCACCTTACGCTTCTGTGTCCGACCACAATCGCGGAGACGCTGAACTCGAGTCTCGAGTGCCTGCGCATGCATGCATGCATAAGAGGCGCAGGCACGTGCGCATGGTGAGATTGAAAGATTGATTAGAGATTACGGCACTGGGATGAGTGCACTCTATTGAGGGAGGGGTGTATATGCCAAGATGATGCTGTTGTTGGTTTGTTACTGTTGTAAATACTCGCGGTACTGACGTATCTGTGTACGATGACTGATGTGTGGGTCACGTGACGTGCGCGTCGCACGTGACGTAGTTTCAGTCGCCGTCTTGAAACCGGAGTAAAGAGATTGCATCACACAATTACTGGGTGGCCGTGATGTCAGTGCAATACTGCAAACCGGCTTCGGCAAGAGCCTGTGCTATCAGATCCCCTGTGTTCTGCTGCCCGGTGTCTGTGTGCTGGCACGCCGTTGTTGGCTACAATCACAGCTTAGAGCAGAGGGCCTGTATGAGGGGCCATACAGCCTGTTGGGTGCCATGAAACGCCTCCCTTTTGGCCACAGCCGAGAAAGACTGCGCCAGTATGCCGTGGCTGCACACCACAAGCGGGAGCAGACTGTTCCCACATACGTTCAGGTACAAGGCAGGCTGCTTCATATCTCCCCAGCACGCCATCTCTAGTACACATGACAACGTCACACAGCGCCTTGTTGGCATAGAACTTCATGCATGTACTACACACCTTCTACACGAACATGCATGCCATGCAGCAATTATAAACGCCGCAGTCACCACCACCACGCCATGGTACCAACTTGCTCCCCAGGAGACGCAAAAGTCAAGCCGGTACAGGGGATGAAACGCCTAAACACACGCTCGCACGCGTATAGCCGCTTCTGCAGGCAGGTGTGTCATCCTTCAGCCACCCAGAGCCACGCATGCCGGGCGTGGGGGAGTCACATGTGGCCTTACTGTGAGCATACAGAGAAGGTTAGGAGGGAGGGGAGGGCTCTGCATCCTCCGAGTGTGCCTTTGACGGCTTTAGGATTGCCAACTGCATTGGCGGTGAAGAGTGGTTGGGGGCTTTGGCACACGGCCCCCGGGGGCAGCTGGAAGGCGCTGCCGCACAGGGGTTAGTGGCGGCGCAATCAGCTGAGGAGAGCAACGCGGCTCAGAGATCGGGGGTGGGTGGGCGGTGGGTGCGCATGGATTGCGAATCCACCGTCACGCATGGGGAGGTGAAGTTGCAGCCTTGGCGCTTCCACGTTGCAAGAGTAGAGTGCGATGGTGTCCAGGTGCCTTTTCCGGATGATGTGTAGAGCGGCGCGCCTGAAAGAGACGGCATGCTGTGTAGGCTGGCAACAGTCCAGGTCACGGTAGGTTGTAGTGCGGGAGAGGTGTTGAACCCGAGCTTATGAGCATTCTTTTATCATATTTCTTTTCTTTTGAATTGTTGGTACTTTTTGTTTTGGTCTTGGAATTGGCCTTCAACTCAGCCGCGGGCCTGTGAGTGTTTACCACGAGGTCCCGGGTTCGATTCCAGGTCCAGAAAGAGCCGCCTCTGGTGTTGTATTCCGGCTTCTGAGCCGGGTTCGTACAGGGCCTCTGGTACTTATCCGCGCAACAAATTGCATCAATTCCGCCACTGTAATGTGGCGGTGAGGCCGACGCTCAAACTAAGTATGGCCTAGTCCACGAAATAATGTATATATTCATATAGTGGACCCTAGCTGGGCCCAGGGTCCCGTCTGATTTTGGGTTGCACTTCATCGCTATCGCGATATCAGTTTGTAAGAACCTTCTTTGACAGAACTAGCGCGCAATCGAACTGTTTCCCGAAGCTGTTTCGCGAAGTGCCAGGACTGCACAACTTCAGGCGCAAGTTCAAGACACTGACATGCAGACAGCGCCAGCATCCCCCCATGGCACCAACCCTCGATCTCAGAGTCCCACCCTTTCACAGCTGCTTGCAAGTATCACAAACATTGCTGCAGCCCCCACCCCCACCCCCAGCCCCCAAGCCTCTCCTCCAAG
>JAUMHD010002650.1:0-16098 GCA_032359135.1 Ulvella scutata
TTGAAGTGCGTTTCATTCACTTGCCTTGTTTGATGAGAGAGCGTTGCGCATTCACAACCAACAACAGTATGATGATGAGTGTTCACTGGGAACTTCATGCACTTCAGGTCGGCGGGCACATCCTTTGTGATCAAGACGCAATGTGACACTCGCTTCGGCTCCAAATCAATTGTGCTGCGGTCAGTGATGAAGCGTTTGGAAGAGATTGGGTCTATGACAGGCACACGTGCGTTTAGGGCACTCATGGCGAGGGGTGACCGTGCTGAAACAGCAACGAAGCTTCACAAGCTTCTCTCTGTTGAGTACGCAAATACCAGAGGCTTTGTTCAGCTTGCACCCATCGTTGAGAAACTCTGTGGTCCAGTCATGAAAGCAATGATTGACGTTGAGGCTGACAAGAGCTATCTTTCTAGAGCATTGCCTACGATCAAGTTTCTTGAGTCGCATGTCGAAGGTTTTGCACATGCACAGTTTCACCTTGATGAGGGTTTTGTGAGAAAGAAAGGGTTGCCTGATGAATCAATCACTCTTGTTGAGCGCTTCAACAGGCGCTTGCGTGACTTTTATTACAAGCCTGCAGTTTCTGCTGCTTACTTGTTGGATCCTGTTAACTTCGTAGTGGGTGGAGATGAGTTTGAGTTGCCATGTGAGAAGATGTCAGAGGGTGAGGTACAGGACGCAGAATCAGACATCCTGCGCCTCAACGGTGAGGATGCAGTGGAGGAAATGGCATTTGCTCGACTGAGTGGCATCTCAGTTCTTTCAAAGCTGGATGCTCGTGTGCCCAAGGCATCCTGTGTTGCGACAGAGGTTGAGTTGGAGGGTGGTGAAACCCACATTGAGGTGTCTACAATCTACAAACGTCGGTCTGCCTGGGAGAGATTGCTGAACAAGCAATATCCTCTCCTGGCAGAGTGCGCAGGACAGTACTTATCCATGCATGAAACCAGTTATGCTGCTGAACGGAACCTGTCTGCATTTGGCAGGCTCTATGACAAGGTTCGTGGTAGACTTGAGCTGGCCCGTGGAGAGAAAATGGTATACCTTGCAGTGAATGACATGGTGAAGAACAACAGAATGGTGGTAGCAGATGCTGAGGAACTGTAGGTCTCAGACTTTGCTGATGAAGATGGTGAGCAGCAAGGTGTTGACAATGCTGTTGAGGATGCTTGGTAGGTCGTGCAAATCAAGAATAAGTTGTAACTATTGCTTCAGACTGTACTGGTATCATTTTCCAATACTCAATCAATCCAGAAGCGCCTGAATTGCCCCTTATCGCTGCCAGGTTGGCTGGTATCTCCCACAATCTATGGGTATCGACGATATATCGACCTACTTACCGAGGTATCGATATTATCGTATCGGTAAATATCGTATAGTATCAATATCGATCGATAGGCACTCAATCCTATCGGTAGTTGCACAAGCCTAAAGTACATCAAGTACTTGCAAGCTGCATGGCTTCGTATCACGATATCCGACGACTTAGTTCATCGCCAGCGTACAACGGTACTTACATCTCACCGATCGAAGCCGTGGCACAGATGGAACCAATTTCGAAAACCATGTGTTGCTTCAAATGAACAGACGAATGTTTCTTACGCTGTGTGGATTGTAGTATCTGTCAAATGCGTGCAGGCATCTGATGGATTGCTTTCTTTAGTTGTACAGCCAACCTTCCGTTTACAACATGGAAAAACACACACCATGCAGACTCAACGTGCAAAGAAAATCGGAAGCTTTTCCTTGCATGCTAAAAGGCTGAGTCGCGCGAAGCGCGCGAAGCGCGCGAAGACTTGTTATACCCAAGCTTAATACTGTCTATATCATACATATTATCATATACAAGGCTTCGCGCGCTTTGCGTGACTCAGCCTCTTCAGGAGCAAGGAAAGGGTTCCGCTTTTCTTTGCTCATTCGTGTGCCTGTGCACGGTTGTCAATTCTGTGGCAAACGTGCTGCAACGTGACAACCGTGTACACTTTTAAAACCCGTCTTGTGTCTTGTTTGGCAATAGAGGCGTTGTGAAATGCAGCGACCGGCAAGGAAGAAACGCAATACGTAACAAATGTACATTCCTGTACAAATAACACGTAGTATAGGCTTGGCGCTCCGCTCGCTGTCTAGCACAGCAATGGAGCAGCTGGCAAAGTATGAACATCCAAAGCAGTCATCTCAATCCAGAGAGGTCCTTATGGTTTTCCAGAATGGTGCTTGACCCTCCCTTCATGCTGGGCTGCCGTGAGTGGTACATTATGGACTGTCTTGGCCCCGTTCATGTACGCTTTTGCTCCATCCATGTGCCTTCTGTGCCATGCTGGCCACATGTGGTGGTCCTATCAACTGCATCCGCTGCGCCTTCCAGCATGGATGGTATTGTGCCCCAGCAAGTCTTCGTCTGCTCCATGCAGGTGCCTGTGTGGGACATTGTCATCAGTTGGCGCTGTCTGACCAGAGTCAGTGGTGTATGTAAGATAGGGGATGTTGACCACGTGTACATGCCCCACATTGCATTTCCCTACATGGTGGCACGCCAATCCAACAACCCATCCAGTCACCTTTGCTGGGTCAGTTTCCATGCTGTATACCAATCTATATATATATATATATATATATATATGTATATAAGCTCCGACACTTCATCGGAGCAGCAATTGTAACCTTGGCAGGCACGGGCGGTGGATGTGCTGTGCCAGTCAATTGTTGGCGCACGTGCATGCATCCAGACCAAGGGCTTGACATGTCAGCTTCCGACGTAGAATTAGCACTTGTTTTATAATGTACCTGACCGGGAGGGACCGGGCGTGCATCGCGCATCACGTTGAGCGATACCATTGCCCCATGGCCAGACTCGGACAGGTTTCCAACTATCGTAGGCACGTGTTTTACACAACTGCGACTGCATGCCTTCGTTGAAACACGCATCTGTAAGTGGGGCTGCCCGGCAGATAAGCATCTGGCTTGTGGCCACAGGTAAAAGTATCATCTCAGGTGCTCTCAGGCGCTTCCTGTAGTGTCCCTGTATCTCAAGTCGCAGATCTTCTTACTCGCTGAGGGAGGGTATGCATGTGCACAGCAGTCCAGTCACGGTTCTGCGGATTTCAGTCACATGCGCCGTTGCTAATACGGTACAGCATGGCGAAGCAGTGCATGCACCGTGCAAGCTTGGCAAGCCATAGCAAAGTAAGTAACAACACACGGTTATGCAAGAAAAATGGGGCTGAGTTATGGCTTGCATGTGCACAGCAGGCCAGTCTCGGTTCTGCGGATTTCAGTCACCTGCACCGATGCTAATACGGTCCAGCATGGCGAAGCAGTGCATGCAACGTGCAGGCTTGGCAAACCATAGCAAAGTAAGTACTAACAGACGGTTATGCACGAAAAATGGGGATGAGCTAGGGTCTGCATGTGCACAGCAGGCCAGTCTCGGTTCTGCGGATTTCAGTCACCTGCGCCGTTGCTAATACGGTCCAGCATAACGAAGCAGTGCATGCACCGTGCAGGCTTGGCATGCCATAACAAAGTCAGTATCAACACACGGTTATGCACGAAAAATAGGGCTGAGCTAAGGTACAGTGCATATACATCACAACAATCTTTCTGGTACAATGCAGAACCCTTCCTCAGACACATACGTCATCCACGCTTTCTCTTAGAGGTCTGAGTCCGATTGACGTATACTAGGGTTTCAGCCAGAACGTTATCACGCTGCACTGGCCGCACAGGGCCCCAGGCTGCCTTTCCCATGCACTTCCTGCACAACCATGCAACATCTCCCCGACTCCAATTACCTACAGGCGCATACCCAACCTGCCCAACCATCATGTCGTTGCAGCGAGAACACACAGATAATGTATTCCGGGTCGTCGTCCATATAGCGTGAGCCCTGGCAGGAGGGAGTGCATGTTCTGTCACTTCCTTCGCCATATGTGCCAGAATATTCTGCATTGCCACCACAGCAGGGTGTGCTGGATCTAATCCCATGAACGACTCCACATGGCATTCACTCCCGGCCCTCCACATGTTACGAATGCGAGTGGTGAACTTTGCTGTAATACCGTCGGAAACGAATGGCTTGTTGTTGACAGGATTACTCTGCTCCCTCACTATCTCTGCAGTCTTGACGTTGTGCATGAAAGGGTGACAGTCCCTCAGATCGCTAGACGACCTCAAGGAAAGATTGAGCATCACTATGTTCCATGCTATGTTGATGCTGCACACCCCGCGGCCTACATGCACTCTTGCGTCGGTGTGAACAGTATCTCCACCAGTCTGCATAATGCTTTGGAATAGGTTTCGCAGCCGAACTGGCAGTGCATCCGGGTTGACGGTAATCTTTTCCACCCCCCCCTTCCCCCCTCTGCCGCCTTTTGGTAGTGATTCAAGACACTGATGGCGGGGACAGCGCCGACGTCAATGGCTGCATTGTGACAGATGTGCTCAGATTACTCTCTCAAATCAGCTGTGCTACCGTTTAACATGAACCACTGCTTGTAACCTATTTCATTGAAAATGCCAATGAATTTGTTCTTGAGTTTGTACGCCTTGCGACTGTCCTCAAGCTCTATCGCAGAACCAATGACCCACTTGCGACTGACAAAAGCCGATAGTGCTCGTGCAAGACGCTCATAGAATTCCAACCTTCTGTCACCAGTGCGCATGCCTGATGGTATGGTAGCAAGAACCGACTTTACCGCGGAATTGGTTTGAAGACCTTTTCCACCTAATCACTTCGGTGCAAACCTAACACGTTTATTCACAGCAGCAAAACCAACCTCTTCGTGGTGGATGAAAAAACAATGGAGAGCAGCTGCGTACAGAAAAGGAACAGTCACACCAGGTGCTTCAGCCAGGAGACGTGCCAGGTTCTCTCTGTTCCCACTGTGAAGGTCTACTAGCACGTCCTGAGCTGCAGCTGACACCCAATTATGCTCTTTAGTGGGATCCGTGTCCAGACTGCGAGCGTAGAACAACATGTTCTTTCCTTTGTACATGGTGGAGGCGAGGCCTGTTGGATGGTGCCGTTGGAATTCTTTGCAGAATTCCTCAAAAGCCTCTACCTTATAATCTGGCTCCGCATTTCTCACCCTGCTGTCCACAGCGTCGAGCAACACCCCCAGGTATGTTGCTTGTCGCCCCTCGCCCACGGGGTGCACAGAGTGATCGGTAACGTCGATGTGCACTCTCTCCGCTGCCTCAGCGATCCCAACCAGCATCACCTCCGCTATGGGTGCATTGAAGGGCTGAAGCTCTCGATACACAGTGAATCCATTCACATTGGAGACGATGCTGGCTGGGGTCACTGAGACAACCTTCTGGAGGATAGACTCAAAGAGGGATGACCTGTCTGTACTCAGTACCTGCGGCGCAGCCACGCGAGATGTTGTTCTGTGCTCGTCTCCGGTTTTTTTGAATGACTAGATGCTGCGGAAAAGCGGCCGTCTCAACCCATTCACATCACATATGTCGGTGCATCCTCTGACTGGAGCTCAAGCCGTTCACTGAGTAGGTTCCAGGAAAAACTGCTGCTGTCCATGCCAACCCACCAGTACGCGAAGGATACGCGCCACATGATAAGCCTCTTTGGGAGTGAGCTTGCACGCTGCGGTGGCCTTGCCAGGTGCAAATTCACAGCCCTCACTCGGTTCCTGGGCAATGAAATCGCTCAGTCCCTTGTTGGTCTTATGAACAACTTGAGCAACGTCAACGTCACAAAGAGGTACACTATTGGGATTCGAGGTAGACATTTGACTGTGTCGTAGCTGTCGCTGGGAACTGCTATATCTTCTAGGAATACAAATGCCTCCCTTGGCACAAGATATGCACCACAACTGTGGAGCAGTCGGGATTCGCACTGCAAGACGTTTGGTACAGCATAGCGTTGGTGCCAGTTGATCTTGCGGCCTTCTTCCGCGTAGTTCTAGCAGCTAGGTGCATGGGTACAAAAAATGTGACTGAACAAAATCAAAAGTCACATTTTTCCCCACGACAGTGGTTTGGAATTCTTAGGTTGGCTTGCCTGCCGCCCGCCGCGACAGTTGAACAGTGTGCACGATACGTGTTGTAGGAGTCTATTGGGAGATGCACAGGTCCCCTATCACCGCTGTGGGGATACCGGTCTGTTCAAAGTGTTCCACATCCTGCTCATCCCAAAGTATGACCCCACGCGAACTTCGGTACGAAACGCATTTCAAATCACACAATGCTGCTTGAACAGTGCGCAGAACGTGGACCCAGCTGACGCGTGGAGGTGCTGAGGACCACACTGCAGTTGAGCTGAACATGAAACAGAAACAAGCTGTACGAAATCTGCATGTGAAATAGACACCAGCTGCTACAAAGTAGCTGCAGATTACAGGCGATGCTAGTTACAGCTACAGTGCATGCTGCTGGTCAGTGCCTGGCAGAAATGTGCCCGCCTCTGGCACCAGTGTGCCCTCCACTGGAGATTGCAGCATTTCTGTGAATGTGGTGTCACGTGGCTGTTCCCTCTCATCCGTGCGAATCACTTCGATGTCTCCTTGGGTACTGGCATTGACAATGTTGTCATATGCTGTGGCCCCTGGCTGGAACTGAGCTGTGAGGTGCTGCATCACAGCACCTGCATGGGCCCCTGGCTGGAACTTAGCTGTGGGGTGCTACACAACATCACCTGCATGGGCCCCTTGCTGGAACTGAGCTGGTGGGTGATGCACCACAGCACCTGCATGGGCCCCTGGCTGGAACCGAGCTGTGGGGTGCTGCACCACAGCACCTGCATGGGCCACTGGCTGGAACGGAGCTGTGGGGTGCTGCACAACATCTCCTGCATGGGCTCCTGGCTGGAAGTGAGCTGGGGGGTGCTGCATAGAGCTGTGAATGTACCATCATGGGATGCGTGTTAACGGTAATTACCTCTGGGAAGTTAAGTTAAAGTTAAACTGGTCACGAACAGTGTAACTTTAACTTAACTTTCCCGGCCGATTTTGGCTGTTTTAACGTTAAAATGGAAAACAAGGGGTAAACGGTTTTTATGATTCATTGCAGGACTTTCTGGTACTTGTCATACGATTACATCACTCTCCCGGGCCTTTGACGGTTGCAATCAGTCACAGCACAACCTACCAGTCGTCAGCAGCACCCGAGGCACTACTGGCATAATCACTGAACTCAACTGCATCAGCATCTACGTGCACATGACCGTCTACACCCCCTAGGCCTACTGCTAGCTCCTCCTCGATCAGCTCGTCCACGAACTCAAGAATGGTTTAGAATCCATAATTTTGCACAACGACGTTGCCAAGGTCTACACCATCAAACTTGAGCACACCACGGTTCATCTTGGTGTACACAAGCGTCTGCAGCGACTCGTTCAACATTGACCTACGCTTTGCTGTCAAGTTGTCCCCGAACGAATTCCACAAACTCTCAACAGCTGTTGACGATGGCTTTGCTGACATTGCACGAATGCCTGCCTCTCTCAGCAGAAAATCAGCAGGCACTTCATGCACCCAAAAAGAAACGGGTGAATCACCACCACAGCCTGCTTCCTTCAGCTTACTCTCGTCAATGCCCAGGTGTTTCATTTTCTTCTTGTCATGCACAACAACAAAAGCTTTCAACGCCCCTGACAACAAAGCCCGCTTGGCTTCAACAGGTGACAGTTCAGGGGCCGATGTCTGCCTATCTATCACTTACTTGTGTGTGTCTGGCAGGGCCAAGTCAGCCATTTCACGAATAACAGTATCAGCAGAGTTCAAAACGGCTGTATTACCCCAAGTCTTTTGCTTGGGGTCACCAACAATCAATGGCTCCTCCCTCACAAACTTCCTATACTCAGGACGCGGATCAAGTAACAGAGCAAGATGTGAAAAGCTAGTGATATGCTTGGCACGTATGTCCCACAGACGCTGCAGTTCAGAAACCTGAGGCTTTCTGTCAAAGAAATATGAGTACACACTCTGTGTCACCTTCTGGATGGATTTGGTGACTTGCATCGTCATGAGAACACTATCTGACAGGCATGCAGAGTCCGCACTCAGTTTGGTGATGGCTCCAGCAATGGTAGAGTTGAGGTTTACATACTGCTGTGCCGCTTTCCAGAACGACCCGTCGTGCACAGACTTGTACAAAGTTGCATACCTCGTGTTCTGCTGAATTGCTTCAGGAGTCTCATCAAGCTCCAAAGTTTGTTCCTCCACCTCACCGGCAAGTTCACGGGTGAAAGCACTGAGCTATTCATCAAGGACTGCTTCTTCAGTTGCATCGTCCAGCCCCCCTCTTGCTGATCTAGAAAGCCTGGCAAACTCTGGATCACTGACTGCCTGGGCGAGAGCAGTTCGCTGCTTGATTAGACTTTGCTGCATCATCAGGAATGATCCCCATCTGGTTTTCACAGGCTGAACCAGGGGGAAGGTGGTGCCCCCAACATGCCTGCATGGTATTGAGTTGGGGTGACACTCCTGGTGCAGGGGTGCATGTATGGACATCTGTTCACTCTGCACACCTATGGAATCAATGCATGACTATGAAAGTAGTATGATACAGCAGTGCATTACGTTTGAAAGAGATTCCTGGGTGCACTGTTCCGAAAAAGATTCACGATCAAGCGCCCTCGAGCAATGACAGCTTTGATGGACTTGAAGTTCTTCTCCTGATCAACACGATGCAGGTTGTAGACATGGTAGCTGCAGGATGTCCAAGTCATACCCTTGAACAAACCGTAGGAATTGTGCAGCTTCTCAGCAGTTTTGGGCTTGACTGCGGTTGTGTCTGTGGTCAAGTTGGACACCTTGCCTTCTGGGAGTTGTGCGCAATTGGGATCCGTGGTGGGACAGAACCCCAAAGCTTTGCAAACAATAATGTGGATGTCTCGAGCCTGGACTTCATGGTGCTCTCCCCCATCTCTGAACTCAGACCTGCCCACAAAGTATCTAGCTCTAGGGCCACCTGCATGGGTTGACTTTCAGGTTCGACCTGTTTACAAGACCATGATTCTGCGCATGCTGTGAAAGCCGCACATACCCGGTGTCACTGCAGAAAACTTGCGCCCGTCGCCAGTCCATGCATCTTCCTCGAAACTGAATGTGGGAGCTCTTTCAAGGTAGTACTTGATTGCTGAATGGCACTCTGCTGCAAGCTGCTTGACCGTTTGCATGTGAAGGTAGCGAGTAGGGGCGAAGTGCTGCCCTCCACTCACCAGCTGCACATAGGCCTTGAAGAAAGGAGTATCGAGAAAGGCAGGGGGGGTGTTGGTGGTGAGCAGAGCTGTACTCAGTAGCTTGCGAGCATGCTCGAGAACATTCCTTGTTGGCTTGACTTGTTTCTCAAACTGGCCAACAAGAGAGGAGGCCTGCATGCTCAAGGTACTATCGGTTGTTCGAGATGCTATCACATGTGAGGTGCACTGCATCGAAGTTGGAGGAGCCAGGTGGAAGGCACAAATTCGAGGCATTGCCCAGTTCGTGAAGAGTCTGTTCACGTTCTGCCACAACCTTGGCGTCCTTGAAAGCTTCAGTTGCCGCAAAAGGAGGCATCAGCAGTTGCTTCTTCCGCTTCGTTCTGGGGTCCCAGGACATCACCTTGCAGCAGTAGACACCCTGAAGGTTGGGTTTTGCTGCCTTCAATGCAGCGTAGCGAGTTCGATCAATAATATCACTGCCACGCTCCTCAGCATCTTCAGGGCGCGACGAATCCCAAGACAAGCAGATGCTGCAGACATACGGTGTGACTGTGTGTTGTGTACCTGAAACAGGCAACTGGGCTCAGTTGGACACATTGACAGGCGAGATCGGTATACTGGTTTCACGGTAAGCAGACAAACGTGTCATGTAAACGAAATCACTGCAGCAGCAAGGGGTCGGCTCAACGTGCGAGTGCATTACCTACAACAGTCTGCGCAGCCGCCATGAGACGCAAGTTCAAGTTGGCAGCCTCGCTAGCACCAGGCGCACTGCTCTTACCACGATGCGTCTTCTTCACCTGCTTTACTTTCTTCCCCGTTGTCTTCTTAGCTGATGCTGGCTTCTTCCCTGCTGCTGGCTGCTTCACTGTTGTCTACGCACCAGAGCGCACGCCCTCGGGCAGCGGAGCACGAGGGCTAGCATCACTGTCACACTCGATCTCGAAGTCAGATTCTGTAAGACCTACAGCTCTTCGCGTTCTTTTACCTGACATTATGCCAGAGGTAGGCAACATCACTCACTCAAGAAAGCACATTGAATGAAGTGGACGGAATGCATCACAGTGAATGAAACGCTGCCTCACCCAATGTACAACTACATAGTGGTATACCTCCAATGGGGAGCAGCAGTACTGGTGCAGCGATTGCAAAAGCCGATTATTTCAACTTAAACACTGTTTAACGCTTGTGTTTAACGTAAAAATGGTGGAAACTTAAATTCAAGTTCAAACAGTGCTTTAACATCGCCAAATCGGTTGAACGTTAATTACCTCCGTTCAACACCTCATGTTGAACACCTCTTTACCATGGTAAAAGGTAAATTCATAGCTCTAGTGCTGCACAACAGCACCTGCATGGGCTGGAACTGAGCTGGGGTGTGTTGCTGATATGGCCAGCTTGTGCCTGCAATGCTGTGGAATTGGGGAGCCGGTGGCGTGATTTGTGGAGCAGGATGCTCCCAATCAAAGTCAATGATCCTTTGCAGCTTGGCTTGTACTGTGGCCTTAATAGCAGCCGATACGTACTCCCCTGCAGTAAGAATCTGCACGTACGCATCAGTGGCACTCTTGGCGTTCGCAATCTTTTGGGCGTGCTCCTCTCTGCCTCTCTTTTCAACTTCGAGAGCGTGTTCCTGCTCCTTGATACGAAGGGCCTGTTCCTGAAAGTTGATCTGTACTTCTGGTCTATATGGTTCTGCTTGTTGACTCCTGGGCCAATTTGTTGGATGAAACAAGCGCTTAAAGCACCTGTGCTTTGGTCTCGGCATACTGCTTCCTGACAGCAGCTGCAACCTCGCACACGTTTGCAACGTTCTTTGTGGCGATACCTTCCAGCACCTCCCTCGCACCGAGAGTAGTGCCTTTCTTGACAGACGTGCTGTTCCCGTCTGCAACAAGTTGTCACTGTCCATGGGGATACTGTTTGTAATGCGCCTGTGCACGCACCAACACGTCTGCTAACGGGTCGGCAATGGTACCGACGTCACAATACACACATGACGCCCGGGAGAGTATATTTATGGAAACATGGCTGCAGCCGAAAACATCAGAGGCCAGTACACGAAGGGTTGCGAAACGCATAATCTTGGAGGCGTGCACACCTCCACTAGCAGGATGGTGCCTGACTGCCTTCGTCACTCTGCCATCCTCCGCTAGGAGCGATGCATGTCTGGTGAGAGCAAGAGCAGCTGTTCCGATGGTGCTCGCTCTACCCGACCACCCATCCGCAGCGGTGGAGTCTCGCTGCGCGCTCGGCCGCAAAGGGTGTATGTCTGCAACTTCGCCCAGACCCACAGGCGACCCTCCAGTGAGCCGATAGCGACATTCCATGTCGACGCTTCCTATCGCACGCGGCACAGCCAGGGAGGGACCGGGTGGTGTCTGATAGTACTGGTTAGTTATGGACTGTGTCGACTGGAGTACACTCAGAGTTTCGGCACTGCTGGTTTCAGGGGCAGGCACGCCAGCGCGATCTGGCTCGAGGAGGCCTAGTCTCCTCTGCGACATCTTCCAACACGATGTCTCGGCACAGGATGGGCGTGTGTGTTGCAGTCGCAGGTACGGGGCCGAACAAGCCCATGCTGGGGAGCCCACGACACGCTCCAGTAGCATCCACTGGGCGGTGTGGAAGCAAAGCTGGATCTGGAGAGCTTGCTGTGTCGGCAACGGCAGACCCTAAAGCAAAACATGTCGTGGTCTAGAGAGATACAGATGTATGCCCGAGTTTAACAGCTTCGTGATTAACATGCCTGCGCAGGGGCAGAGTGCCGGCGGCATGGGTGCGTGCAACAGAATGTTTATGATACGCGTACGGGTACAGCGATCGAAGGGTGGTGGCTTTCGTAACCGTGTGCGACCAATTCGTATGTACACGAGCCCGCAAGATGAACTCCTCTGTGCTCGAATCAACCACTAGGGGTACAACCGTAATCTACAAAGTGTTGTATATGTTGCCCGAGGGAATCGTACACCACAACAGCAGTTAGAGTGACAGAAGTAATAACCGATTATATGGATCGCGGCCACCCTGGCGTGAGATTCGCGTTAACGAGAAGGTGCCTCCGTACTCCAAAAAACAGTGCTAGAGGGCCAGCAGATCTACAACCTCACCGGCGGCAATGCTGCGTTGCGGGGCAGAAGCCGCTGGTCGGTCCAAGCCAAGATCAGCGGCTTCCTGACCAGGTACAGGGGCGGAGCGCGCAGTCTCGCCGATGTCTGCATACATGGGTGTGAATGTTCGAAGTGTAATGGGCACACGATAGAGCGCAGGTGTCAGTCGTATATGCGTGTGACATGATGTACCCCATATTATACCAGAAGACAGGGGAACCATCATATGTCTGGGCGCAGACTCCATGTACTCCACCCCCTCGAGTCGCGACCTTGTGCAGCAGCTCCAGCTCTGGCAGGGCATAGAAGGCCCGCAGGGCCTCTTGCGACGACACGCATCCTGTTCCTGAGGAACCTGTCTGCACTGCGCCGTGCACCTTCCGGTGAACTTGCGCCTTGTACAGTGTCTGCCAGTACTCCAGCTCAATCTGGATGAGGTGCTGCTGCTGGAGCTGCCCCATTACGAGGTTAGATTGGAGTCTGGCTTGTCTCAGGCGACGAGGGTCGGCAGCCTGTATAGCGATAGCCTGTGCGGTGCCTGTGCTGTCCTCCATCTCCTCCCGAACTCTGCAGGAGGCGGGGAATGAGTCCTGGGTGCAGCAAGCAGTACAGGTGATTTAAATTTTTACACGCACTGAAAGTGCGGTGAAGAACTATTTGTACGACGTCAAGTGAGGTACGAGAGGAGTGCAAGCGGTATAAAATTGAACAGTGACTCTGAACGTACAGAAAGATAAGGAATTATGTTGCTGCCGACTAGTTAGGCTCTGCAGATTACCTTCGGAATGTAGTTTGTAAATCATTTCAGATTTAAACTTGCAGTATCCAGGTTCCTGCCCTTTCTTTGCATTTCAGAATCTGAACTTCAGTTTATGAAGTAGTAAGAAAGAAAGAAAAACCACACAAAAATCGACTGCCACGAATAGTAGCTGTGCACGTTGTCTCTAGCAGCTGTCGCAAATAGGGGGCAACATCATATTTGCCCGCAACTATAAGATTTCCAAGGGACACCGAGTCCACGACGAGCAGGTCGAAGTAACGTTCCAGATCGGTTGTGCCCAAGACCTGGTGTATTGACGCAAAAAACCTCCCTGTATTGCCTTACCGGTTGCACAGCAGGATCATGTTAGCTTTCACAATCAACTGATCAAGCTCTGGTGCCCAACATGCCACCAGGCTGTCTGGGTGGTCTGCTGGCAGACCCTTAAGAGTATCCCTGCAGCTTTGACGAGGTTTAGTTTCTGACATGCACAAAGTCGGCCTGATGCCATGGCCGATGTGTTTACGAGAAGATAAAAATTAATAAAAGGGATGGAGTGCCGCACTTGCTCATGAGGTCGGTTACAGTCATTATGGCCAGCATAGCCTTCTTGGACTTCACCTCGGACGGGGCTGTGAAGTCAGAGTACCCCTTGACGCAGTGCAACAAGAAGTACCTCAGATATGGCTCCTTCTGTTTGCTCAGATGCCTCCCCCATTTAGCGTCGGCTGTGGCTAATGGCGTTGCGCCCGACACTCCAGACAACATTTGGGGGGTACTCGGCAGTCGGTGATGCCTTTCAGCCCAATTTCGAAGAAGGGCATCTCGCCCATGACAAAGTCGTCGCGAGTTAGCCTCGAATCGTGGTTGGCAGAGTCTGGATGGACTAAGGGCAGCTGGCGAATCATCTCAGAATCAAATGGCGTAGCACGTGAGCCGTCGGCACCGCGTAATGCGGAATTATGCTGAGCTCCGGGAAATCCGGAAAACGTGCCCTGCGATTGGCTCTGAGACATTGCGGAGTAAGTCAAAAGTCAAGGCTGAGAAATTCAAACAGGTGCAACAGACTGCACGCACATTCATATCAGAATGGTTCAAAAGGTATTCACGTCTCACCGAAGTAGCGGCCAGGTAACCAATCCCGTAGTCCACAGCGGTGGGCGGGGAGGACGGGGTGCAATCTTGTTGCACCCCGGCATTCCGAAGCGTCCTCGATACTGTTAGAAATCATTCGGCCATGGTCAGTGTAGCGCGCAAACATGACATACACGTGCCCACATCACTACCAGCACATTTTCTTCAATGCATCAGCCTTCACCCGCCATACCTGCTAGAGCCTCAGACGTGCAAGATGCAGATTCCCACGCCACAAGCCTTCAACCCCCCCCCCCCCCCACCGAGCTCGAGGCCAGAGGCTGCAAGTGGCAACAGTTCGACGAGCAGGCGCTGTTTGAGTATATCAAGGAGAGTATCACTCCTGCACACGCACGCGTCTTTGATGGTTTCTCTGACGCTCAGTACGGGGTGTGGATTCGCAAGGTGGTACGTATCACGGCTTCTCTCGGTCGTACCTGCCCAGGGATCGAGATCTGCCGGGGAGGGCATATTGTGTACTCAATCTCCTTGTGTGTTTGTGGTTAGTTTGAATGTGCGGCAAGAGACTCCGTTCTGGTCTTTGGCAACAAGGTGCCAGACTGAATATGACTGCGTGACAGCAGCAGCAGCAGCAGCTTCATCTGCATTCTCACCAATATATTTTGGCGCTGGGCCTTCAGAAATGTCTAATTCACGGCAACTGATCGACCGTGAATTAGGCGTTTGAACTTAAGGATGCAGCATATCAAATCTCTGATGAGAAATTGTACGCATGTTGCAATTGAGGGGACGCATCACAGCATCATAACACCCCATCCTGCGTTCTATAGCACCTGAGCATGCGCCAGCACGCCAGGAACATGGGCATTGAGTGGGATGAAGAAAGCACCACTGTGGAGCAGCTCAGGCTGCAGGTGCGCCTGTCCTTCCCGTGCCCGCTGTTTTGCAGACTATTGCAGTGATGCTTCACAACTTGTGATGCTTTACAACTTGCACTAAACACGGGCTCTGAAAGATTGGCACACATCACAGAGTATGTATGCAGGAAGCCTGCACCACGCCTCTGACCATCGCGGCCTCGCTGGATGAGCTGCCAACAGCAACAATGAAGTACTCATGGCAGGATGTTGACATGGTGCAGGGGCGTGTCGAGGAGTTGAAGGATTTAGGGTTCAGCAGTCCTGAAGCTCAAGAACAAGTGGCTGATTGGTGTCCAGGGACACTAGCAGACGTGGCGATCGGACCTGACATGAACAGGTACTATGGGTACACTCCGAGGCCATTGTCCTCAAGTTTGATTGCATCCCACACTCGTGCATGGGCAGCCCCCTTGCTGCTCCCTCTGTGCAGGGAGACCCTACAACAAATGAGTCACGTATTGAACCTGTGAGGCTTGCCAGCCCCCCCAACTATTTTGAAACATGCAAAACCGTACGGGATGACTGGATAACAGATGTGCTGTACATGCGACCTGTGCGCGCAGTTTAAGTTGGTGTTGGTCGAGCTTGTAACAAGAACAACCATTTTTGGTGCATGAACGAATGCAATACATTCTGCACCTTTTCCGGTTTGTTGTAGCGTTGCCCACTGTCCAGTTCGTCTGGTCCTTCTGGTCCCAGTCCCAAGTTCAAAGTTCGAATTTGGATCTGGCAGAGATGAGAACCTCATTTTTCAGCACTTCGCATGCCCTTGCAACATACGGGCCTCCACTCGATCTGGTCGGTAACACATGTACATTAAAACTCACTTTGCAGGCGCTTTCAGCAACATTTCCAGTTCAAACGAAGCACCAGCGGTGCCAATGGACCTCTTGGCTTGGTTATGTGACCTTGACGCCATCTTAGCTTGCCAACCCCGTCGCCATCGACACCGCCAGCTGCATTACTTCAACATTCTTCAGTGTGTGTGTGTGTGTGTGTGTGTGTGTGTGTGTGTGTGTGTGTGTGTGTGTGTGTGTGTGTGTGTGTGTGTGT
>JAUMHD010002661.1:0-16097 GCA_032359135.1 Ulvella scutata
CGACAACCTCAAGCAATAGCAGTGGAACTGTACTCTCCTGGACCATCACATTCTGAATCCAGTGTACAGGAACCTGCCACCCCAGGGTATGCCTGCGCCCTACCAATGGAAGGGGTCTTCATTCAAAGTATCCAAGCACATACAGTTGGCTCTTTTTGCAATGTTCTGTGCATATGCTTGCATCAAGATCTCTCCTGTTGTGTTCTGTGATCAATCGAACGAGCGCAGAGCACTTGTTACAGGACTTGTACCTTAGCAAGTGTACCTTAGAAGATGGAAGAAGGAGACAGATAATGCATGCCTGCCTCCTATAGAAAGTCCAGGGGACCATGCCGAGCATGCTGCGCATGCTGACCATGCCTCCAGCAAAGAACCAGAACCAACGTTGCATCATCCTTTTCATGCTTGCCGTTCGCTCCCAAAGAACCAGTCCAAGTTGTCTCTTCGTGTAAGAGAATGTACCGGTTGCAATGCCACCAACAACCAATTGGTTGACGTCCCACGCACCCCGCTCAGCATGGAGCATGGTTCGACCTCGTGACGCGCTTTTGTTGAAGTCAAGTATCTTGAGATATGGCATCACGTGAACTCCGACGAAGGAACCACGAGCTGCAGCAGCAGCAGCAGCATGCGCAACTTCTCACCACACTTACTCTTGCGGTTGATCCAATGGTATATAGAAGCTTAAGGACCGTGCTGGGCATGCTAAGCATGCTTTGCGCGTGCGCGTCCATAATGCATAATGAATAGGTCATATATGGAGGTCAGAAAAAAAAGACGATCGATATGGTAGCTGGCACAGCATATATATAGCAGCGTTCAGGCCATGGTCAGCTGAATAACACCATCGACACCTTCAGTGTGTATGGAATGTAGCAAAGATTCGAGAAAGTGAAGAACTGCTTTGCAGCCTGTCGATTCGTTCTCAACACAGTCTGCCTTGGAACTAATAGGGTCTCTGGTATACGATAGCTTTGCCGTCACTCTTGTGACTTTTGCCTCCAGTACGTGTTGGCGCGGTGTTGGAAACTTTGGCGTTCATTTCCAACAGTTGCGATTCGCCTGTACATGTCCTTAAATTTGTGTGGTCGACTTGTGCTTGATTCGTGGACCTGTTCCCGCAGCAAGTGTCACACCCACTTAACATGTAACAACAGCCAAAGTCACTCATAATGTGAGTGTGGATCTGATATGCAGATGTTTAGTTTCGGACGCCCGAGTACAACGTTCCTGCTGCCTTTGCTTTTGTTCACCTCTGATGCCAAGGTGCATGCCGCCACAGTCAACGGTGCGAATCAGTAAGCAAACGTTCACATACAACTGAAGACTACTTTCGACAGGAAGTTCCTTCCCATGTCTAACTGTGTTCCGTTTTCGAATTTAAACTTTGAACTTTGAAATTTGAAATTTGAACAAGCAGGGTTTCGACAAGGGCTCAGTTGTTGAACGCACGTTTGTATGAAGTTCATGTGACCTCTATCACCTCAGCTCTTGCTGAGAACAGTGTAAGCCACTTTAACGACGTGTACACTAGTGCACTTGTGCCATTTCAGCCAAGTGTGTGGGACATCTATGAAGACGTGTACGATGTGCAGGAACACACGTGACGTGCTGTGGCGAGTGTGTGGCCACATATAAGAAGTGCGCGGGTAAGCACATCGACACACAGCTGAACTGCTGTGACGAAGACGACCAGTGTGTGTACAAGAACAAGCAGTACTCTGAATGTCGTCCCAAATCGCACAGTATACCAGAGCACTGGCATACTGGTGTCGTGCTTGAAGACTGCATTCATTCGGATGGTGCGTAAGGTGTTGTGCTGTGAAGTTATCGGCTGCAGTCTCCTGACCCGTGATACGATGCATATGTCTCGATGCTGTGATTCGATGATGTGGTTCAGCCGAAGTTGATGAATTTCGATGCACATAGATAAGCAGGAACCCGACCTTGGTTTCCTGCTTGTCGCACGCGGGTATATATGGGTGGATGCAAATGCTCAGGCATTCCTGAAGGGTAACGAGTTCGCAATCTTGGAGATTGTACTCTAAATGTCGCAGAACAGAAGTTCGTTGATACGCTAATCTGTACAGAAAAGGGTTTCGGTCTGCACGTGAGCTTTGTATGGCTATCACGTAAATGCTACAGGTCATACATTAGAGCTTCTCAGCTTTTTTGTGTCTTGGGATTGACCTTCAACTCAGCCGAGCGTTAAACTGCTTTTACCACGAGGTCCTGGGTTCGAACCCGGGTCCGGCAAGATCTCGTCTTTTTTTCGAGCGTCTGCGCCCGGTGTGTAAAGGGTATCTGGTGGTTTCACCTTCAACGAATTGCATGAAATTCCGCCATTGTTGCACTGAGGCTGAAGCTCAAAAGTAGTATGGTGTAGTCCCCGAAAAATGTATTTTTAGTTAGTAGCTATATTCACTACAAAAGTAGGGAACACTTGATGCATCCCACTTCTATTTATTGCTTATACATTGCTTGAATTGATTGATCGTATTGCTGCACCAATTGGTGTTCACATTTTATGTTATTAAAAAGAAGGTGCGTCGACGGGGTGTTTGCTCTCGTGTGTTTCCTTGAAATAGTACCACGTGAAGGAAAACCAATAACCAGGAACCACATCATACTCAAGAAGGGCTTCAGTGAAAGCAGTAACCATGCAGATGCTCCGGTAAATGCAACATCACCACGAGACGCCCCCAAGCTGAAACCCACTGAGGATGGACTATCCGTGCCAGGAATGAAGCAGGCAAACATTGATTCCATGCATACAAAGCATGTCAACTCAGGCAACAACACGGTGAGCGTTCGATTAAAACATGCATGCATTTGGTTGTGCACAGCCTTTGGTGTGCTGAAACAGGTCGACATAGGAGAACACCCCAAGCACCGGCGGAACTTGAGGCAAGTTCCGACTTGAGTCATGCTCCATCTAGTGAAGTTTGCTGTCAACCTTCACAGGATTCTAAAACTTAGATTCTTGCCAACTTTCTGCCTTTTGGGTTGTACAAATTTGTCACTGCGAGTTCATGCCGAATCACTACCTTTCCGGTGTGTAGCTATGTTTCGTGACTTTGAAATCTCAGCATTTGAGTAGGCATCACCATGAGTCAGACTGTTTTTTTCTTTCTATGCCGATGCGATCATTCCGTTGAATCCTCCATTCCTACACATGTGCTCTGTTCACATGTTACGTATTTGAGTTATTCTCACAAGCGTCCGTGTGGATGGTATCCCTGTCACTGAAACCCGTGCATTCCACCATCATCGTTCTGAACTAACTTTTCAAACACTGCAAGATGGAGCCACCATACATGCAGGGTCCAGGGCCATCCACAAGTGCTCCCTCACCTGGTGCGTACCAGCTGAACCTTGCCACATAATATAGCTGCTTCGCAATGGTGCTTCTACATCACTTCACTGACAGGGCTGTCAGCAAAACATGGTTGACACAATGGTCACATTTCAGTCAAATGGTGGTGTTCTATTCTCGAAACCCTGCGATATGCTGCTAGAAGTAGGGTTGCGGTTTCATTTCAGGAAAAACGATTCCTACAGAAGTTCTCCCTCGAGCATAGGTGATCTTAGATCTCAGAATCTGGAAAAGATAGGTGTACACACGACCACTAACCCTTCCCCTTTTTGCTGTCATTGGGATATTACTTCAGCCTGAACTGATTGGCTACAGGGTCAATTCAACGGCTAGGCTTGTGACTGATATATGCAAATATCTCAACATCAACCTGGTACTCGATAATACAGCCATTGAATTTTTGTTCTCTTGAAAGTTCAAATCAATGCAGGAAGTGCATCATGGCCAGGAGGGGTGTCATGGCACCCATGGGATAGCTATCCTTGTTCTAAGGGAGGAAACGACTGCAGTGACTACGAATGGATCTTTGACACGTGTACCCAGTTCATGTGCGTGCTACACTCCATCACATTCTCTGTTCCCTAGGTCGGCTGGTTTTCACCCTTGCAGATGCACTGCATGACCTCACTGACCTGTGATATTTCGGCAGCCGTTTGTTTTGGCTTGTGTTCAACTCCAAATTGATCCCCCTTTTTGGTGCTGAGGCCGAAGCTCGAACTGAGTATGGTGCAGTCTCAACTTGACTTCAAGACAGTTTTTCACAGGTGTGACCGTGATGAGCGACAATGCCTCCCAGAGCCGCAAGACGATGGTACACCCTGCGAGGCGAGCAGCGAGTTTGGTTACATGACAGAGTTCTACTTCGATGACTGTAGAGTAGGGAGTGGCGTCTGCCAGACAATAGAATCAGAATTTGGTGACTTTGGAATCTGCGTTGGTGCCCCCAAGGTTGGAACGCCCTGCAACGACTTCAACCAATGCACCCTCGATGATGAATGCAAAATTGTTGAGACTGATACTGGGCTGATGCTCGGTCAATGCGTTGGGAAGTATGCTGGCGAGGACACTTCATGCTCTCCTGATTTCTCGGATGGATTCCATAGCTATATGCGGAGCTGCGAAGGAAACTACAGGTGCTGCGACATGTTCTCTGTAACCACTTATATTGTCGAGTTGTGAGCGTTGAATCTTCAGCCTGAATTCGCGATTTGGGAATGTGTGTGACGCATGCAGATTTGTGTGCATCATGCATTGTACGGAAATGGACGTGCAGGTATCAATGCAGCCACATTAAGCAAGATACTTCTGTTCAACCACTTGCATTCTTAGTTGCCAAATCAGATTCTCTGTCTTCACCATTTTGTGGCACTCAGTACAGGCACCTCTTTCCAAATTCACTGGTCCTTAATGTAGCAAACGTGCAATATGCTGTACATGCATACACGTGGACCTGTTAAGAACACGTGTGCATGTCTCTGCAGGTGCCATCTTGTGCCGACAGACGAGGGCGACGTTCCAGTCTGCAAGGTCGCGGTTCTTGAGGGAGAATCATGCAACGACTACAATTCATGCACCATTGAGGACACCTGCATCTCCGTCACCCCTCGTTCAGACTTCGATACTGGTGCACGCTGTCGCGGAAAGCTCGCTGTAGGAAAAAGTTGCGACGACTACAACCAATGCACTGAGAATGACCAGTGTATGGAGCTTTCAAACGACTATGGAGACTTTGGAACCACCACGATGTGCATGGGCACTCTCTTGGAAGGAGCTACTTGCAATGACTACAATGAATGCACTATCGACGACACATGCAAGCAGAGCATGATGCAGTTCGCATATGGGTGGAACTACACGGTCTGTCAAGGGACACCTTCCCCTGGAACGCCCTGCAATACTTATGACATGACAGACTGTAGTGATAGAAATATGTGCGTGCTTGGGGACTCTGGAGACTACGCATTCTGCAGCTGGGGGCCTCCAGTTGATGGGCAGCCATGCGACGATGGCAATCCCTGCACTGAGGATGATACATGTGTTCAATCTGTTTATGGTAACATGTACTGTCAAGGCCTGACACATGCTCCAGAGGGAACTCCATGCGATGACATGACAGACTGTACTGATAGAAATAGGTGCATGCTTGGGGACTCTGGAGACTACTCATTCTGCAGCTGGGGGCCTCCAGTTGCTGGGCAGCCATGCGACGACGGCGATTCCTGCACTGAGGATGATACATGTGTTCAATCTGTCTATGGCAACATGTCCTGTCAAGGTCTGACACATGCTCCAGAGGGAACTCCATGCGATGACGGTTGGGATTTTACCAAAGATGATACTTGTGTGGGAGGGTACGGAAACGGAGGGTCCACGTACTGTCGAGGGAGTTTGTTGTAGTTCTTGGTGTTGGTGCCTCAGACTACAGTGTCAGACTGTCCTTGCTTACGATAAGGGCGGGCCTTTATGTGCCTAAACATGTGTTAGAGGTGTCACCGATGAATAGCTCCAGTGAATGCCTGAGAGTGAGAGTTTGTGCTGTGCCGCATGTGAAGCCGTGGTTCCTGTTGAACCCGGTGAAGTTACCAGCTTACACCAGTATCTGAGCCAACCCAACCGAGGGCTCGAGTGCCTGACCTCATGCGCAGTCAGTGCTGACTCAGCTCTCGTTGGATGTGTGCACGTGTTGTAGTGGCGTATGTGCCGAGTTTCCGGGTGTGCCATATAGACCACCATATGATATGGTGAACATGCTGGTGCCCTCCTATGCTGCGCCACTGTAGATGTAATACCTCACCCATGAAAGGCAGGTATTGGAGCATACCGCACACAAAGGTGTTGATAAAATCTTCACAGATCGTACCCGCCACGTCTTGTCCCTGCGACAACCTCAAGCAATAGCAGTGGAACTGTACTCTCCTGGACCATCACATTCTGAATCCAGTGTACAGGAACCTGCCACCCCAGGGTATGCCTGCGCCCTACCAATGGAAGGGATCTTCATTCAAAGTATTCAAGCACATAAAGTTGGCTCTTTCTGCAATGTTCTGTGCATATGCTTGCATCAAGATCACTCCTGTTGTGTTCTGTGATCAATCGAACGAGCGCAGAGCACTTGTTACAAGACTTGTACCTTAGCAAGTGTACCTTAGAAGATGGAAGAAGGAGACAGACAATGCATGCCTGCCTCCTATAGAAAGTCCAGGGGACCATGCTGCGCATGCTGACCATGCCTCCAGCAAAGAACCAGAACCAACGTTGCATCATCCTTTTCATGCTTGCCGTTCGCTCCCAAAGAACCAGTCCAAGTTGTCTCTTCGTGTAAGAGAATGTACCGGTTGCAATGCCACCAACAACCAATTGGTTGACGTCCCACGCACCCCGCTCAGCATGGAGCATGGTTCGACCTCGTGACGCGCTTTTGTTGAAGTCAAGTATCTTGAGATATGGCATCACGTGAACTCCGACGAAGGAACCACGAGCTGCAAGGTGCTGGGACAGGTAGATCCAATGGTATATAGAAGCTTAAGGACCGTGCTGGGCATGCTATGCATGCTTTGCACGTGCACGTCCATAATGCATAATGCATGGGTCATATATGGTGGTCAGAAAAAACAAGACGATCGATATGGTAGCTGGCACAGCATATATATAGCAGCGTTCAGGCCATGGTCAGCTGAATAACACCATCGACACCTTCAGTGTGTATGGAATGTAGCAAAGATTCGAGAAAGTGAAGAACTGCTTTGCAGCCTGTCGATTCGTTCTCAACACAGTCTGCCTTGGAACTAGTAGGGTCTCTTGTATACGATAGCTTTGCCGTAACTCTTGTGACTTTTGCAGTCTCCTCGCTCTAGGGTGCCTGGGCACCTCTACGTGAGCATGGTGCCAGCAGTGGAAGTCCTGTTTGGAGAGGAAGGTGCATTTACGGAAGGACTTGTGCAGAATAGGATAGGGTGAGTGGGGTGAGGGGAGGTAGGACATCAAGCCGTTCCTGTGGGGTATGGAGGTGGCTGTTGTGAACTAGGACTGCATACAGCTAGGAGTGTGAGGGGCAAGGTGGTAGACTTGGGAGCCCATGGTACCGGCAACAGAAGTGGAGGGATAACAGAGCCGCGCGGCCAGGTGGACAATGGGTTCCCATGTGGTATCTTCATCAGCTTAGAAGAAGACTATTCTTGCATGTATGGTGTGCCACGTTATCGGGTAATATCTTCCTGCGTCAGTGTGGCCATATGCACCTTTTCGGCCCCTACACTGCGCCAAGATCGATGTGAGACACTAGTACTCCCTTCTCACTGTTCGAACATGTTCCCTCAGTAAAAAACATTGTTACAAAACAGGGAAGCATCTCGGTGCATTCTAGTACCCGCTTTTCTGTTCCGGAATGAGCATATTCACGAAAGACACTGCTCTATGACAGTCAAACAACAGCATCCATCCATTCACTACTTGAAAAAACCCTAATTGACGTGACCACACAGACCTTCATTCAAGCTGTGCCAACATGACCAGCCGTGCGTTCTGCATGGTATTCCGTACAAACAGTGTCCTGAACCACCAAATCCTAGCAACCTGCCACACACGCTTTGGACACTGAGCACGCTCTGCAAACCACTCCAAGAATAATGAATAAGAAACACCGATGTACGAGCGCTGACCAAAAGACCCTAAAAATAAAGAATCTCAAGACAAGACAGGTGAGCGCCGCTCAAGGCACCCGCACCAGGATGATGCAAGAAATCCACTGTAGCTGACTTAGTGCAGGCTCACTCAGCGTAGCACACTGATCGATGGCAATCACTCCATATCGACCAGGGTAGCGCACACCACCAACGGACACGCCAGCATGGCACCCGCCTGGCGTGCACAAACCCTTGGGGGAGTGACTCAGGAGGTGGATCTTCCAGCAGTCAGGATGTGGACCTTGGCTTCATCTAGAAGCTTCTGGACATGCATGGAACATCCTGTGATCCAACTACATTCTCCTAAACACACTGCCGTTTGCTCAGAGGATCTTGTGGTGTGCCCTACCCCACAGGTACACAAACAACTACTGTACAACTATCCCGCGATTCACAGATGTTACTTGATACCGGTATCAAGTCAGATACGCATGCCACAGCATCAAAGGTATGCAATAGAGGTGATACGGAGAGGAGAAGTCCTTCGGGAGCCATCCAGCAACACCATCACATTCCAGGAGATACGCCAGAAGTGAAACCAGAAGGCAGCCAGCCGGGGACATCACTGTCTGGCAGATACAGCGGCCTGTACTCTATCAAGTGTGGAAAGATAGGGAGGTTGATCATATTTGCCAAGTATACAGTCCCGTGCTCTTCGAGAACTAAGAGCTTTGCAGAGATCCATTCCGGGGCCCAGACTCCTGCCTCCTTGTTGATTTGGCACCAGCCTCCGCATGAAGCAAGGACAGTTTTCTGGGAGTGAGGCCAGACCTCCATCAGATCTTCCTCTTCAGTGATTTGTGTCAGGTAGTCTGCAGCAAGGGAAAGGAATAGAATATACTGGCCAATGTTTGGGTTCGATTGTCCTTGTGATCGCAGTGGGATGGATAGTAAAGAAGACCGCTAGAGTACTCAGGTAACATCGTGCATGTGCGGGGGGTTGTGCGTACAGATCGCTGCTGGAAGACGGGGGAAAAAAGAACACTTGCAAGAACCCAAGTAGCCTAGTTTTGTGTTAGTTGCTTTCGGCTATTTGGGTTCATGCAGCTGCGGGCGGCAAGTGTGTGTTGCTTGCCTATTCACTACCTTCCGGTTTGTAACGCACCACTAGCCAAGAATCCAAGAAATAAATACAGCCAGCACTTCACACGAATGGCAGAACAGATACATCACAAAGTAATTCCTAGCCCGCTTAGCAAACCACCCAAGCAGCAACATTACAAACCCACCACTTCACTTCAATGCACACATCTGTCAAGTGTCTACCAGTGGCCACGGGTTCCATCATGCACCATTGCTACATGAACCACCGCATACAGCCCATTACAATGCGCAGGTGCAGATAAACAGAAACGTACAGAGAGGCAAGTTCACTTCCGACCAGTCAGGGGCCCCATTCTGCCACCTGTGCAGATCCACCAGCATGCTCAGCTCGCACGCAGGCACGTTGCTGTCTCCGCGCAGCTTCATAAGATGCACCTGTAGCTACATGCACTCTGTAAAGACAAAATCTACCGATTTTGTAAACTCTATGCACTCTTGAAGAAAGGAAATTCTGCCCCGCACTCATCAGTAAGAAACTCGATAGCAGAAGAGAAGAAAGCTCTTGGAGGCGGTGATGGCACTTATGTGCCATCACACACCATGTGCACAGGGTACACCACGTCAGGCACATGGTGTGTGATGGCAGAGCACTTTCAAGGCAGAGGACTTGCAAGGCAGAGGATATTCGCAGGGGACGTGCCTGGTCGTGCCAGTGGGCGACTGGCCAACTCAGGCTGCCGCGTTTCAGGTAGCAGTCAGCCAGGCGAGGAGGCAGCACGCCCAGGCCCTCGCCTGCCCTAACCACTGACAGCTCGAGCACCTCTGGGCCATGTCCGGAGTACAGCCCGTGCCTGCAGAATGTGTCTGTTTGAAAGTTTCCTTCCCCCCCGAATAGGTGTCTTATTTGTGAGGCGCACGGTGGCGGCACATGACACATGTGTATGCCTGTGCCAATCTACGATTGTGCTTTTGCCACATTGTATTCTCATCCACCTAACACATCCAAGTTTCTTGGGGATGTAGTGCGCATAAAAGAGTGCCAATATCTACCTCAAAGAACACGACATACAAAAGTATACGTTTTCTCAACTGCCCTCCGTATGATCTTACATGCTGCATGGGATGTACATTGTGACATCGAGAGCTTCGGTGGGCGAGCGCGCAAGCACTACATGGAAGGAAAACCCTGGTGTCACATTATTCTATATCTGTGGACGTGAGCGATACATTACTGTGTTCACGGAAATATTCCAAGGCTTGTGACAGCATCATTTGTATTCGCAGCCTTCGACGGAAGGGAACACTACATCCAAATTAAGACAGCTTCCTAATCTCAAAACTCCACGAAAATGAAGGCACCTGTGCCTTGTTGCAAGTGTGAAGAATTGGTTCAAAGGCTGCCTGTGTTCAAGACAGGCAGTACTGATATGTTCGCAGTCTGACAGTGTGAGAGTTCACACCAAAGCCCTTCTAGACACACGCACAGATCCGCCGCACTGCCAGCCACTCGGCTGCCTGCATCAGCGTCGGAGAGGCTGCGAACGACTGTCGTGAGCACGGAACTCCTATGCTTCTCGGTCATGCATGCCAGGTCGCCACACACACGACGAAACTCCAAAGAAGTCGTGCCGTGCGGTGGCGCAAACGCAGAATCTTCTAGAGCCTCCTCAGCTGCTGAACTGCATCTGGTGTGTGCCGACGACACCGATGCTGTTTTCCGGTGGTTTTGTTCATTTCGGTCCCTTTCAGTTTTAGCCAACCCTCTTTTCGCACCTCCCCACACCGCACTGCCACTTTCAGAATCAAGCTGTGCACCTGTAGCCACACGTGTGTATGCATGATGCATGTGTCGGGAAGCTGCTGTCCCCACCAGTCCCTCCCCTTCCCTGAGACAATCTTCCTCGTCGCCAGACCCCCACTCACCCGGGCCAAGCGGGGTTACGGAGTTTGGGCCATGGGGAAGGGGGTCAAGGGGGTGCAGCCGCAGGAAGGTAACATCTGTGGACAATGCTGAAGACATGGACTGGATTGTGGAGTGGCTACAGTTGGGGAGGTCGCAACCGCCAATGCATGGGGTGAGGTTCGGATGCACGATGGTCCAGGAGCCTGTGAAGTAGGAGGAGATGACCTTGGCGTCAGAACACTGAAGCATGAAGGACTGGAGGTAGTAGTCAAGCACTTGAATGTGCCGTTTGTTTGCCTGCATGCATGCATGCGTTATGTTAGGTTACGTAAACTGTCAGTTTTCATCACGTTTCTTTGTTCAGCTTTACAGCGTAAAGATATAAAACTTTTTAGACTTCAAAAGCAGGTCAGGGATGGAAACCATTTATCCAAAAACAGGGAGCAACCGAATAGAAATACAACGCCCAAAACTTCCTGCATGCAGCAACAGGCAGAAATGCACCCGGAAGTCGATACATCACCGTCACAAAAGTCTTACACAACAGGACTTGCGCAACAGTATAGCGTACACGACCAGTACAGAACAGTGCGGTATGATAACAGTGTACTGTACAAAGAAAAGCACATGGCAGTTCACAAGCCAGACTTCTAATCAGGAAAGAAAAAATATGCCACACATTTTCAAGTATCCAATTTTATTCCTTATCGCAGTTTGGCTAAGAGTACTGGGAAGGACTTTCGTCATGGCGCTGTTGTGCCATTCGAGTGAAGTGATGGGTGTTTTGTGTTAGTTGCTTTTGGCTATTTGGGTTCATGCCGTTCCGGTTTGTAAGGTTCCTTTGACAGACCCAATATTATTCATTTCACATACATTGGTTTTCGTACCCAGTCCAGGGGGCTCCGAAACCCTAACTGCAAGGGCTGTGCTACAGAGCCTCCCCCCGTGCGAGAAGCAGCAGCACCCCCCCGCCCTTCGCAATCACCCAACAGAGGACCCACCACCACAACACACATGGTTCTCATTTCCTCGGTGTCGGTGGGGCTGTGCTCGAGACCGGGTGTGAGGGGGGGTGGCGGCGGCGCGGCCATCGCCGCTATGGTTGCTGGCCACAGCACGCTGCAGAACAGGATCGACTGGGGGTGCGCAGTGGATGCGCGCGACAGTAGCGTGTTCCCTTCTGGACACTTTTCTGCATCTGGAGGGACTTGGTCTGATTGCTGTGTGTTGTAGGGCTGCGCGCTGAATGGAGGAGGGTGGCTGAGGCGGCGTACGACGCATGGGAGGCTGTATGGCTGCATGCATGCGGCATGAATCAATGCATTGGTGCCCAATTCTGTCCGTTGGAAGGTTCTGATCATGTCAAAAATATTCAGTTTATGTACAGTCAACATGGCTTGGGGGATGCTGCATGAGAATGCATATCCGTGATGAAAACACTGTGGAGGTCCCAAGATATCATGATGACGGCAAGACACGTCAATGATTGTTGTCAGATTAGGGTTATTCGACATACGTTACATCATTAGGAGTTCGCACCATGAACGCTGCAGGGCCATGCAGCTGCGGCTTGAAACCAACTGCAGCCATATGACTGGGTGTCATGCATGGCCCCACTTGGTACTCCGCCAGCAGGCGGTCCCCAAGACTGCCCCCCTGACTGGCGGGGTCCAACAACCCCCACTGAACTGCGATGGAAGATTCCGGAACAGTGTTCGGATCTTCTGCCCCCATTACATCTCCATTCGATGCAAGTGCATGTATATGCACCCCACCAGGCACCGCTGAACCTCCAACATGCACGGCTGTGGATGCCGAGCAACATGCATGGTTATCATGCATATGCGACGTAGTACCTGGCTGTGCGTACTCGGATGGTTGAGCCTCAGGTCTAGAGCCGGAACGTTCCTTTCTTGAGGTTTCTGGCCTGGGTTCCGGAATAGGGACTGCGAGGTTGTTGTTAGCAGTGTTCTCTGTGCTGCGTGCTGTGCCATGTGCTATGCCGGTACGCCCATGCTGAAGTGCTGAGCACCCCCCACTGTTCCTTGTCTCTAACCGGGCATCGCCTGTCTCCAGAACAGCATCAAATAATGTGCATGAAGTGCATGCATCGTTCGCATGCATTATACACCATTTGGTGTCGGGAGCTGACGCTGCTGTGTTGTGGTGTGCGGAGGATGTGGTGGGGTGGTGCTGTGTGAGTTTGGGGCTCCGCTGTGCATTCTGCTGGGCGTGCTGGGATTGAAATAAGTGTGGAGATGATCTTGGGGAGGGAAGTTCGTCTGGGATGTGATCTGGGAGTGCAGGGGGCGGGGGGGTATTAGGTCGGGGGGCTTGGAGGCCGGGTGTGCGGGGAGGTGTGAAGCTTCTCTTCATTTCAGACAGCAGCTTTATCTGGCTGGAACGTCGATGCTTCTGGATGACCTCATCTGCAAACAGCAAACGATTCGAACTGTGTTCAACAGAGAGCGGAGGGTACTTTGAAGTGACAACACCGATGCTGGACGGTACGACAGTGGGCAGTTGAAAATGAAAGAAAGATATTGGGAATTGGGAACAATCGTTGACTACATGCTAGGTCAAAACATTCAACAGCAACATGAAAAGTTGGGTGTGCTGCAGGATGTTCGGGTAGAACGCTTGAGTATTGTTCGTTCCATTGTTGAATTGTTAAAGGAAATTTCCCAGGCAATGCTACCAGTACTGGTGGGTGGAAGTCAAATGCGTTGCTATTTGTGTTCTTTCCCATCTACATCATGTTGGATTTTAATGAGCATTGGATGTTAATGAGCAACGTCTCTGCACCCCTCCTTGGCGTTTCTTGCTGAAGGCCATGTATTCTACGACAACATGTTCTTGTTTCTATCCCACCTGCTTCCTTTTCTGATTGAATACCCTTTGCAGATGGAGGAATGGTATGTTCCTGCGACCAGATATGAACCGACTGCTGACACTGCATCCACGCATCTCTCTGACTTCATATTGCAACACCGTGAAAAAATAGTGTGACGTACATTCACGTTCTTTGGCCTAGCAGTGTGTTGTTCTTTCGAAGGCTTGGGATAGGTAGTTCCTTCTTGTGTGATTCGGTTCTGTCAGCACAGTGGTCAGCACAATACAACTGCTCGCATTCGGAACAGAAACGCCGTTTTAATACCCCAGTACGGCTCCACACGTGTGACGTATCCAGGATAGTGTGCAGAGACATTATTTCTACAGACGGCTGTCTCTGTATGCGTGGATTATGAGGTTCACAACTTCAACCTTACTGCGTGTCGTGTCCAAGGAACTACATTGAAACGACGTCTTCAGCAAGAGACATGATGAGATGAATGCCATGATGCTGCGCGCGTGACATGGCAGTGTACGGTGAATTGCTTGAACAAGAGGCCAGAACGAACATCCGCACGATATAAGGTCTGTCTTCATCAGCGTAACATCCCGAAGTACTGATCCAGTGTAGTCCAGCGGGCTCATGTGGTAAGTACCGTCTTCGTGCGCGTAAACCGCCACAAGCTCTCCTCGAGGTTGAGCCAGCTCATCTGTTCTGTACCACAGTCCTACTGGACATGTGGGCAGCTGGTGCAGCGCAATGCACAGCTGTTTGTGGTTATATACCCCCAAGAAGTCCCGTAGGTCCGTCGGGTGTACCGCTAGCTGCTTTGGGTTGAATTTCGTCGATGTGATGTAGTCAGCACATTTTGCTGCCCATAGCCCATCCTGGAGCAAGGTACATGTGTTCACTTAAGCATGACCAGATACAATTTATCTCACATGAACTAAACCCCGGCACGGGCTGCCGTGATCGGTTAGACTGACCAGACGACTGTCGCTCTGTGATCGTGCCGATGGTTACATTGCAGAGAGCGCACCATAGCAGACAGCGAGTGTCGAAGACATCTCGACACGCATGCTAACCTTCCCAGAGATCTGTGGTCCAGGCAAGTAGCTACAGCAGCCAGCTCGTCGAAGCCCAGATCCAGCAGAGTCTTTTCTGAAGCACCGCTATCCATAGAGCACTGAAACCGTGCGAGATACGTAGAGCTTAAATCAAGTAGCGTATCGCGTAGCTGGACCAGTGCTTCGAATCCCTCATCTAGCGTGAAACACCACCAGGTGTTTCCAGTCTACCTCTCAACTGGCCACTGCGATCCGCGGAGATATTGATGAACACACAAACAATAAAGCATTCAAACTGGGTGTTTGACTTTCGAGTGCACGTGAAGCTTTGCCCGTATGTGATCAAACGGCGTACTCAGCTCCTGAAGCTTGTGAACCACTAGATGTTGCAACAGAACCTAGCACAGGGCATGGCGCAACTTGACACAGTAACTCATCCAATACATGACTCGTAAAGCGCTGGTCACTCTGTTCAGTCAACAGCTGCAACAAGGGTGTTTCGAAAACCTGTCGAAAAAGTATAGTAGCCATGATCACCTACATGCACAGGAACAGGACACGTTGCAACCGGATAGAATACGAGGCCTCTATATACAGACCTTTGTGATTTCATGGCGTGCATAGAGAGGGCCAACTGGGCGATGTCGGGTGAACACTTCGATTATGAACGTTGAGAGTTTGACTGGTACCCAATGGCCAGTACTGTCCAACCTAGTGGTTTTCAAAAAACTGTTGCAGATGTCTGGCCTGCAAGGCCCGAATCTTTTTCACGTTTGATCGCTCGTCGACCACTGCTCGAGGCGTTCTGCAACCCCAGGCCCATCGATATCGCACTTTCTGGGCGGACTACCAGCATTTTGGTCAGGCCTCTGCCGTCGTTTTGGTCAGAACTTACAACAGTGCCCGACAAAAACATGTATTTGGGAATGACGGATCAAATCGCGAAGCACACATCAAGAGCACACATTTGGTCTAAGCATAGTTTCCTTGTTGTGTATCAGCGCGAATGGGACATTTGTTGTAGCAATAATGCGACACCAGAGTGTAGCAATAAAAAATGTACCATTGAAATACCATTGAAACGCGCAGATCACACTGCCCATGAAATTAGGGGATCTTGGTGTCCACCTCATGTCAGACATGCATGGCGCTGCATGCGACGCTGCCTTCCTGTCTGCCGCAGCACTCACGC
>JAUMHD010002672.1:0-87056 GCA_032359135.1 Ulvella scutata
TGTGTGTGTGTGTGTGTGTGTGTGTGTGTGTGTGTGTGTGTGTGTGTGTGTGTGTGTGTGTGTGTGTGTGTGTGTCAGAAATTTTACGGAAAAAAAAACATGTTTCAGTATAATTGGGAGTTGTGTCAATTGAACTCTGGCCGTTACACTTTCTGTCGATGTGAACACACTTTCCGCTGTGGCACCAAAGTGAACAGGATCCAGTTCCCAGCAACTACTTGAACAACTAACATCCTGCAGGAACCGTCTTCCACCGCCATGGTGCGGAGCCCTCCGTACTGAACCCCAACACTAGTGCAAAGGGGAGTCCTGCCCCTTACATGCATGCATCACTAAGCTAGTGTCGATGTAACCACACGCAAGCATCACTCTGACAAACACATCTGTCACAGCTGCAAACGTCGCCTTACGGAACAAGGCACCAACACCTGGAACACGCATCCCTTCTCAGCTATTCTTACCGACGATAAGCTTACGTAACTGCTCCAAGAAGACGTCGTAGGAGACGTCGTCGGTGAATATGACGGCGCCGACATCCTGGCCGTCTGTGTTCTGTTGCGTTTGGCTTGGGTTCAGACGGGCCAAAAGGAACCTGGCTTGACTTGTTCCTTGGTCGCACACGACGAGGCGTGGCTGGGGGAGACGTGACGCAACCAGGTGGTTTGCGTATTCGTGTGCTTGCTCGTAGCCTTCTTTCACGTGCTCGTATTCTGGGTCCTCCAAAAGTCCCTGCATGCCCAATCAGAACTCTGAAAAGTCGAAAAGGCAGCAAACGAGCAAGCCCGAAATAGCCAGAAGGACAAGGCATGAAAGTGTGTTACATGAACAGGCTTTTGAAAGCCAAAAAGGTTGCAAATGGGCATGAGCACAGGCAGGCAGGCAAGAAACAAGCTATCTCGCGAGATAGAAAACTCGCCTGGTGTTGGCTCCTGTGGCCGCCGCCGTAAACGAGAACGCACGAAAACATACGAGGAGAAGCATGAACGTTGGAGATTGTAGGTTGAATCCAATGCACGCGGTGCATCAAGCTTGCAGAGTTCTTTGTGTGCTGAGAAAGGAACAAAACCCTCCGAAAGCATTCCAAAACCACTAAATAAACCAGCAAGCTCTCTGGATTCTACATCAAAGTCCCAGCAACGGTCTGAGACGACGAATTATCTTCACAGAACGCCCTGTACGCTGCATTTACATTGCCTCCCGCTATTCGTCTACTCTAAATTGCAGCGCATAATTCAAACTCGCTTCCTGTTACGTCTGTTGGTACTACACCAAGAACGGCATCCTGGGTTGTGAACACATACTCACGAACTCAAGTGGTCTCGAGAGGCGAGGTTGCGCGAGTGATTGCCAGGTTGTTGTCTGCAGTAAAGCCCCAGAGCGAGGCGAGGTGCGAACGATACCTGCCGCGAGAGCGACTTCTCATCCATCTGCAACCCCAGGGCCGCCATGAATCTGCCCACAAGTACTACAGGTACTGTGTAGGTGTACACGCGCTTGAGTGCTGTGGTGCTGGCTGTGCGTGCTGCGCTACGGCGATAGGTCAATCATGTTCTTTTCACGAGTCGTGGCCGCCACTAGCACAACGTAACGGAGAATATTTGCCAGTATAGACCGTCAACACGTTATTCTGTGCCTACCAGCGTGGTAACCCGCAGTATTCAGAAATTGTACGTGTGCCGCATATGTGCTATATTTAACTACCTGTGGGCTCGCGCTGCAGCTTGCACGTTACAGATCACATACAAGAAACCTGTCAACTCCATGCTGGGTGTCAAGGTATGTGTGAAGACATACTCGCACATACGAAGAGCTTTCTGGGTCTGCTTCGCAGGTCATGATGAATCGAACTCAGGAGAGCAGCAGCACTGGTAGCCTGATGTCTACCAGTAGCCAGTACTCACCTCAATCCGCCCAAATACAACAGTTGGGGGCGCCTGGCAACACAGGAGAGCCGTTCGATGGCTCCGCCGAACTGCTTTTGGTCGGGGGAGCAGGGACTGGCGCTCCGTCGCCACGGATCACCCGGCTCGAAGTTGCCTACGGCGACTTCGTATTCGCATTGCGAGTAATATACAGCAACGGGAAAATGCTTCGGCACGGCGAAGCACCGATAGACTGCCGCAAGCTGAACTGGGCACAGAAGTGGCGAGCCCGTGCCAGCAGCACCTACACACCTTCAAGGTTCGAGAATGCGAAATGGAAGGGGCTTAATCTCTCCAAAGTGCGCATACATGCTCTCAGAGGGTCAACTAATTTGAACTAGTCGCATACAACCGACATCTTATCGGCATCACTTCCAGATTACCCGCCTTCTGCAAGGGAAATGTACACCAGAGAACACACGAAGCATTAACCTGTTGAGGCTGTTTGTATGCGAAATGCGTACCAGATAAGTAGAACATTAAATATTCACACATGGTCTACGGTGATTGCTATACAGCGCCTCAATCTCTATGATCGAGCATTCTCAAAAAACGCAAAGCCAGTGCATACATGCAGGATGAGTACATCATTCAGGTCGGAGGAACTTCAGGTAGAGCATTACACAGCTTGTGGTTCAAAACCAACAAAGCAGAGTATGGCCCATTTGGGAGGTCCTCAGGCACACCGTTCGAACAGAGCTTCCCACAGGGGAACTCACTGCATTACTTTTTTGGCAAGGTGAAGTACACTGGTGAAACTACACAGGCAGAGACTGTGCCTTGCACTGTGGTCACAGAGCTCGGTTTCGGATACGCTGCAACATCCCCACAACAAGCTACAGCTGCACAGAGGGTACAGCAGGCTCCAGGTATGTAATCTCGTTACCTACTGTTCCTGTGCTTTGGGTTTTGTAGCTAAAGCACAAGGGATTCTTTCCTGTCTAGAGACAATCAGGACCAGAAAGAAACGTGTAAGCTGCTACACCATCATGTGGATATTCCGTAATTGTGGCAACATACTACACACCTCAATGCACAATACCATCTCTTGCAACATGAAATACTGCACGTAGCTGCACCGAATGGTATCCTGATTAGCATGTGATGCATGCAGCTACTCCAGTTCGCGGTGAGAATTCAAATTTCGCGACGCAAGGCACCCATGCATCCGCCGATGCACGCTGGAAAAAGACAGCAAAGGTATTGAAGCTAGCGAAGGGCTTCACGCCACGCGCAGAGGCTCGGCAGCCAGCGAATGCTAGCCAGGACTTTGGAGAGCCTCCGGTGCAACTATTCACGCCGCTGTCGGAGGTGCTAATGGAGGCGAGAACAGAGTCGATATTCAAGACGGGAAGCTACAACAGCCGTGGCAGTGCACATATCAACCCGTTCCTAGAGCAATGATGAAAGCTTCCATTCTTCCATTCTGTCGTACTATTATTAGTAGCTTTAGCGCCTTGTTGTTCGGGATCTTGGGCTTGTGTCATCTGTGTGGGTAGTAAAGCTTGGTACAGAATTTGTAATGCAGTATAGTGTCAGCAGAATACAAGATGAACAGACACTAGTGCAGAACTGACACAGGGGTGCCTGAAATGGGTCGTTCGAGACAGGAACAGTGCCACGGGTAGACAGTGCGATACATGACTCTCGGGAGTTGAAGAGAAGCTGCGCAAACGGGACTAGCTTGAGGGTTTGGTTGACAGCATCGAGATCGGCCGGGAAGAAAGCAACAGCTGATAGGAACGATGAGGTGGCATTGTATTGGAGGTAAGCTTTGACACATGAGCGAGTTGTTCACAATTAGTCAGATTATTTGAAGGGTCTCCAGGTAGCTCGTCAATATTTAGCTTTGTCGATGTATAGCGTCAGCAAAGTACATCATGATGGCCGAGGTGTGAGCATGTACACGTGAAACAGCATGCTCCATAGGTGTACGGTGCAGGAGCGGTGTAGCTGAAACCTGAGTGCAGAGAAGAGCGACAGGAGGGGAAATGAAGCTAGTAGCTATACAGTGCGTCGCTGCACCCGCATCGATCCATGAAACACAATTCGAAGCTGCGATAAGACACCATTAGGCACACAGTTGTTGAGATGCGGCAAATGGAATGTTTCAGAAACGATAGCAATATATCACATGTTTCAAGAGCAAGAGGTGGCATACTTGCACAGACAGGAAGGGAATGAGTGTGTCAGTTGCATTGCGTCACCAGGAGCTTGCAGTATGACACTGGATGCGTTTGGTGTGGGAGCCTTTTTAGTTGACTAGTTGCATAAGCTCCTGGGCGCATGTGCTTATGTAGCACGTCAATATCAATGTCAGCTTCACTGCTCGAATGTCGATCAACTCTCAGGCAGAAAAGGTTAGTGTGGGCCAGTGAATGTGAACAAGGCATGCGTTCAAACAGATAGATTGATCTGATGTATAACCTTGAGTGTAGTCTTGTGTCATTAGTCAACAAGCACAGTGACACTACTTCTGGTGGGAATACTGGCCACAGAGATGGATGCACGATCATAGGGCATACTGCTACTGACGATGAACTCGCATTCTCAATCATGACCAGGTTCACGTGATTGTACTGCTACGCTGTTACCTTGACGGTCGAGTTCTGGCTACAACTGCCTCCTCAGCCAGCGGCAGAGAGCACACATACCCAACATCATCTACAAAAAGCACAAAGTAGAATATGGAGAACCATATTTCGTGCGAACATCCACAAGCTGTTACTACTGAGGTTCTGGTACAAGTCCGAAAGGAAAACTTGAATGGGCAGGGGTTAGTTAACACCAGAGTACTAGTGACTAACCCCTTCTGGGCATCCCGACCAGTCCTCTCTGTCACAAACAGCAAGTGATCTAGCTGGGATACTTCTGAGGCAATCTTACTCGGGTCTGAGTGGTGATCACATACCATACACCAAGGCACATACCCTGGACGGCTGGACTCTACCCCTATATTTACACATAGGCTGTGTTCTACGCACGCATGCCAGATGGGTGACAGGCCCACATCTGCTCTAGGGCCCAGATGTTTAAGCTCTGGACCCACTGCACTGTCGGGTACCAACAGGAGAAGTTGCAGCCAAGCGATACCCACAGATAGTGTCTGCCTTGCTTCGTGCAGACAGCTGGGCGAAAGGAACAGGCAATAGGGATGAACGTCACCAACCATACATGTCTAATCCAGGTGGAGTATCTCATATCTGTAGAAAAAATGTGCAGGTTTCTATCCATTTAGACATGGTGCCTGTGCGTTGAAGCCCCCGTTGTGAAAAGTGGATGTATCAACTGTGGATACTGTCTCCAAAGCCAGCAGCCCCAATACGCTTATTGGTTCATGGTTCCCATAAGACGGTGCTGTTGTGCATTTCGAGTGAAGTGGAGGTGTGTTGCATGTAGCAGGTGCCTTATTGGGTTCTTAAGCTTTCGTATGATGCTTTCAGAACACTGTTTCGGCCTGAAACAGGTTACCGCATGTTGTGAGTGCAGAGTGTGGTATGAACAGAGCCACATGCCGCAAAACTACTTCAAAAGTCGGGAAGGAAGGTAACGGGTAACTGTGCAAGCAGCACAGAACAGAAAAGATCTGAAAGCAGCTCACCAGCAACAGCAATCACATCGAAGAAACACATTTAAATCTAAAAGGACAGCAGGAAGCACATATGCGCACCTGCTTCACCCAAGCAGCCAGATGCGCTCCGGTGTGCACAATGATGTTGTACCAGGAGTCCAGAACCGCTACTGCATCAGCAGGGATTGCAGCGATGTCCAGTGGCAGCTCCTGAGGTCCAGTGCCATCCACTTGGAACGCCAGAAGCCTGGGCCTCAGCATAAGCGCACAGCTTTCATGGCTTTCCCTGTATTGCACCGAGTACACTTGATGCGGTTCACGTGCACGTTGGCTCTTGTGATTTCGGGTTTTGGTTCATGTCTATTCTTTGACTGTTTTCCTAGAAGGGAATCTCTTACTCTTGAAATATTTCAAGAGTAATTTGAACAGAATGAAATTTGGTAATGTGTCGTGAAGTAAAAAGTGGTGACAGGTGCCACTTGGGCATACTTAAAAGGTAAATCTGGAGTTTTCTGTGCTGCGATTTGCGAATCAGACCCGGTTCTGACCTCCTGAGAGGGTCCTCACTTTCCGCTCACAACGACAAGCAGATGGCAACCAGAACACGCTTATATTGAGCACTTACAAAGGTAATAAAAACTGTTGAGAAGCACCTGAAAAGCAGAGACCGATAAAACACCGTCTCATCAGGCGCATTGCCGAAATAGTTCAAAAACGTTGACCGCCGCATATGGAAAACGAGTTCCGGGAACGCCGACAGCTCTCCTGGAAGCACCACGCTGTCCACATCGTTCTCCTTGAATGACGCAGCACGTTGAGTCAGCGACACCAGCTGCCGATCTAGCCACGTAGACAGTTCGCGTGCGCTTGCCCCTCGTGAAGCTTCATAAGCGAGCCATCTGGCAAACACGACTGCAGATGTGTTGGCGCTGAAACCGAGGGCCTGAGGCGACGTATTGGGCTCGGACCAGTAAGTGGCTTTGGTGGCGATACGCATGCGGCGAACTCCGCTTGGGTGCTGGTAGGTAAGTCGAGTCTGCACACAAACAGATGTGTAAAGTTACAGGCATAAACTCCATAGAATGGCTCATGTACCAGCCTGCACACACACAGACACCTACGCCTTGCAACCTACGCCTTGCAAACACACAGACAGATATGGATTATCTGCTCCAGTGTTCTGTGGCACAAGACCTTTGACAGAAGCTTCTACTTCTACACCTGCCATATCAGAACCGAGCTTTTCAACCACTTGAGCACAGTTGATATCTTACCAGGTGTTTGTGTTGGGGTTTTAGCTCCTGGTAAAGTACTTAGCAGGTCCCATTGTTCAGTGCTGATGTGGTATACTCTCTTTGTGGAGGAATCCTTTGAGCTGGTGCATTCCACGTGCAGTGTTTGCCTTCTGCAGCCTAGTGTGCGGAATCTGTGGAGTACACAAGACGAACAGCATATCTGAGCACCATACCTGGAAAGGGAAGCAAAGGGGAAACAGGAAGAGAACAGCCTTATCTAGAAAGGAGAGTGAAGGGGAAATAGGAAGAGAACAGCTGTACCTGGAAGACAAGGGGGCTACCAGCAGCGGGACCTTTAGCCTTGTCCTTGCTTGTGGGCCGGAAGAAGAAAGCTACTGCTGTGCTGTCAC
Organism: Ulvella scutata; assembly: GCA_032359135.1. Classification (NCBI taxonomy): domain Eukaryota; kingdom Viridiplantae; phylum Chlorophyta; class Ulvophyceae; order Ulvales; family Ulvellaceae; genus Ulvella; species Ulvella scutata. Next base: position 7,139 of record JAUMHD010002672.1, read on the forward strand.
TGATTGCATTCAGCTTCCATGCGGTGGTGGCCCCCAAGCCGATCTGGGGGTCCACTGCGGCTGCACTCTTTTTCTCCAGAGACGCTATCGGCCCGATGGCACCGCTCACACCAAGATGCTTGGCTGGAGTCACCTGCACAGCTCGGCTTCTTACACTCTGGTAGTAAACGTAGTGAACATGCATGGCCCCGAATTGCCAACAGCAAAGAACACAAAATAACCACCACTTCTTCTGAAGGGCACAACATCACCATCAGACATGTCTTTCCAAGCACAAACATGATAAAGAAGAAATAAATGTATAGCTGTATGAGCTTTTGTGCTTTAACCTGAGAAACGGGAAAGGCGGTAAAGTGACAAGAACCGAAATAGCCAGATGTGTGCATGGCAGCTTCGAAGCTATCAATTCAATTTGGCCAAGACAGCTAGACAAGCCGGTCGGTATGACGTTGTTGTATCATTGAAGAGTTGGTTTGTGTACAGGTTGATTTGCAACTTGAGTTCCTCCCGAGAGAAACATTCTTGACTCGGAAAGGGAAAATTTTGAATATGGACAGATTGTGTTTGGTTCTGTGCTAATACCAAAAGCACCCGACCCGGGTATGATGGTCGTATTCTACCACTAGGAGCGATGATGTCACTGATATAGTAGATTCGCCCAGAATCGTAACAGATTGGGTGGTGCCACCAAAAAAAAAATCAATGCCCATGCATACGCACCTCCAGCGTTCCATTCAGTGCCCAAGGCAGGAGCTCATCCAGAGAACCGCCATCAGTTCCGGAGGGAATCGGGGAGGGCTGCAGTAGGGCCAAAAACGAGTTCTGAAACACTGGATGCCCGAAATGCTCAGCCATAGTCAGCATGCCGCCGGTGCAGATCGCAAGGTGCTCCATCTCTGCCACTCCAGTCTGCAGACATACACCCAGAAACGTTCATTCCACAACAAAACCTGCAGCGATCCATGGCACACAAGAAAGCACCCGGGAGAACATGCTTCGTAAAGTCAACCAGTGGTCTGTAATATCAACACACTTGCACAGCGCACCGCCAACAGAACCAGAAGATCCTGCAAACAGCAAACCGAAAAAAAAATGAAACTATGAGACTACAACATGAGTTGAAAGCCTGCGTTGACTGCGAACCTGGTCCAGAGCGCAAGCAAACACATCCAGAGCCTGCCCATTCTCTATCAGTCGGTGTGCAAGACCATCGTAGTACGCAGCAGAGGCCGTAAAGTGCTTCGCGCTCCCTTTGTCCAGGTCTTTGTGCGTGCGCAGCGCCTCGGCATAATCAGCGCCCACAATAGCGCCGGGCCCGACTGTGGCTGGACCTCCAGTCATCAGTATAATGCGCCCAGCCTCTGTGTACGCTACCGTCTCCAGTAGCGCCACAGCCACTGCGAGGGCCGCTCCTGTGCAGCGCTTGTGACGCTCTCCCTGTATGTAGTTGCTCGTAAACCATATGCATGACTGTCATGCATGTACATTTGCATGACAAGTGATCATGCATGTGACGTAGATGGACCAGAGGGAGTGTGGGTTGATGAAGTGAGCAAGGGTGGTGGGCAATGAGTTGCGCTGGTGTATTTTGTGAGAGATTGCTGCTAACCCGAATTAACGGAAGCCCTTTGTGAGTGCTCCAGCGAGTGGGAACGCCATTTGTAGATGGGCCGTGACTTCGATAAAGTTGTGGTGTAGTCGGGCGGTGATGTATGTGGCACAGTAGGTGCAGCAGTGGGTTGTGCTGGGACGTTTGTTACTATTCATCATAATGAGAAGGCTACACCAACACCATGGGAACACCTTGCAACACTACCCCTTCACACGCCGGAATGGCAGTTAATGGGAAAAGCCATGACAAAACCACCATAGCCAATGTGTTGCACTTTTTATTGCAAGTTCCCTTGCATACTTTTGGCTATTTGGGTTCTTGCCTTTTCACTACCTTTCCGGTTGTTGTGCCATGTGACTTTATCACTACCTTTCCGGTTTGCAAAACAACATATTACTGCAAAGGGCCTCGCAGGTTTCAAGGTTTTGTTTGCGGACGTGGCACTGGGCTCTGCCTGTACAGCTGTAGGTTGGTTGGGGATGCTCTCGACGATTGTCCTGCTCGTGATGGTGCTGCTCCATGTATCCAGCGAAGCATGCAGTTGTTGACGGTGCTTTGGACAGGTTGTCTGATTACGAGTTGGGTTCTTGCTGTCTCATTGCATGTTGGAAAGTTTGCATGTAGCATGCGTGTGCATATAGTATGCTGTATCTGTTCTGCATTACAAGTTCACTTTATGTACTGCTGTTGCTACATGTACATCGCTTAGCAAACGTTGCAGTGATTGATACCAAAGATAACATTGATGCTGTGCAGGTTCAGGTTAAATGTATGCCATGCAGCTAGGCATGAAATATAGTGTAATGAACCTTCAGGACATGCAGTCATATTCTTAACACCATGCTATGTCCACTGACTTCCGCTGTTGATATGCCACTGCATTCCTGATTTGAAACACAAACGATACGGACAAAATATATGCAGCTGAGAACTGAGGTATAGAACCAACGGGCACACAGATAAGCCCTGGATACACCAGGAGCCAGGCAAAACAGGCACACCAACAAAATATGTACACCAACAATATGGATACGCACTTGCTTGGATGCCTCAGGGATCATTCCCTCAAGCACACGGTCGGCTGTAAATTCGCACTCGCTCAGGGGAACAATGAAAGGCGAATCATTGGCTGCAGCTGCTCCGGGGGCTCCACCAGCACGTCGCCCCTGGTTGTGACGAGCTCTGACAGATATGTCCCTCTTTGTTACCGCTGCATGTAGCACATGCTTCTCTAGGACCGTACGGGGGTACGCCTTGAGGGAAAGTACTGGTGCTGTTCAGGGCATGTAGTGCTGTAAACTGGGTTCCTGTCTTGTCAGTTCATTGCATCCCTGCTGCAAGAACTTCTGAAATACGTTCAGGGGCAGCATAGAGAGCTTGGGTAGTCTCACAGTTAGAGACATCAACCAGCTAAAGGCTGAAACAGAGTAACACACTGCAGCATGATGGCCAAAAGCAACTGGAGAGGCACAAAAGCCCTGCAGGGCAGCAGCGCGTCTGGGGAGCAAAGAAGGGAGCACCGGAAGTGCCACGATAGACCGTGCACGTAGCAATGGAGGAGCTGGTGAGGTTGTGTAGGTACACCATAGTTCCGAACGTGATGATCCCAATTCGGGTTGTCTCAGGCAGAGCACTGATCGCCCTCTCTATCGTTTGCTGCATACATACTCACGCTCGGTATGCTTTTGCTATGCTTCTGAGTACAGTGATCGTTTTGGGGACAGGGCAACAAGTATGGTAGTATTCCTGGAAAGCACACCGGCTTGCTTTTTAGGTTTTGATCCTTACACTACGTTATCAGAATGAGCATCTTATTGCAAAACACGGGCTTCTGTAAATTTTCGTTGGGGTATGTGTTTACTGTTGCAACGCTGGCTACACAGCAGCTCAGGGACAGAGTCTGTTGCACACCTTCATTGACGCCATATCTTCTTCTGAAATGCACATATCGAGAAGGAAGAGACAGATAGGGGGCTTGTTGGGCTGAGACGTAGCCGGCAGCTCGTGCTCTACAACATTGCACCCAGCGAAGAGCTCAGCTGGTAGGTGTTGCTCGGTGATAGCTCGATAGTGTCCAGGAAGACCTTGCACCGTGCCACTGTATCACACATATACAGTCTAACAGAGAAGATCAGCTTCATGGTCATGTGTTTATAGGCGGCATGTCGTGCCTGACTCCGCTGGCGCTCTCTCTGGTCATGAAAACTACGCAAATATTAACCGGGACGCACCAGATGGGACAACGCCATTGAGAACGATCATAATCAACCTCGCAGTAGCAGTTGAGGGCGCTCTTGCAGTGGCCGCACAGTGAGGGAGGGTACTGCAAGACGTGCATGCCTTCCACTGGCGCCAGCAACTCGATGAGCGCAGCGAAGGGCACCGAAAGATCTTCATGTGCAGCTTTTGTGATGGGACAATACTGCCATGTGAGATGGATGCCGTCGCTGGGTATTGGAATCTCCATCGATACTGCCCAAGCCAATGATTACTTGAAGGAAACTGAAAGGCAGGATACGACGCCAAGATAAACTAACAGACGTAAAACAAGCGAGAGCGTGCGAAATAAGAAGGCCTGGAACAAACAGTGTGGCCGGTGTGTTGTTCGGTAGCGGGCTGATGTGTGCTGAGAGCCTAGGAATCCTGATATGCACGAGGCTTGCCACTGGCCAGCACCCGCAATGTATTTATAAACAGGTAAGTAAAATAGCACGATATCTTCTGCTTCGTGAGATACTACCTGTGTATACACACGGTGTGCACAACCCCACTTCACAACAGGGGAAACGGAGGCATCGCCACGCCCGGCGATATCAGGCAAAACTGGCTTACCGGTTCAAGTTCTTGAAGTTCTGTAATAAAAATAGAGCCTTTTTGTCGATGCTTTCGGTCTGATCTGTTTCTACACTTGTTGATCGATGAAGTGCGCTGAGGCTACAAGGGCAGACCCATGCAGCCGGGTGAGGAGTGGGCCACATAGGCGATCCGCCCAGCAAGCTGGACAGCCGATCAGCAACGCCCATTCAAATGAAGAAACAACCAGTTCTGAATGTTTTTATGATTTGGGCTTCGATGACTCTCACGGTGGCAGCGCATTTTTTGAACAAGCTCGGTGCAGCTTTGCGCAGCTGTTACAGTATTCACCACCTGGCTTTCGCACGCATGCCCAGCTGCAACCAGTTCATACCTGCGTAGAAATTGGGTGATTGCGATATGATAGGAGCTACAGCTGCGCGACAGGATGGCCATGACATGGCTGCCCAGGACGGCCCAAACACGTCTCGCACGTGTGACAAGCTGCGAAAGTTAGTTCGAGATTGTATTTCCAAACATATGAACAAGAGCTCAATTTTCTTCGCGGGGAAGCTCTGCTCAATGTCGAAGTACCGTCCTGACGACGTTTACCTCCTGGCACAGGTAAGATCGGCGCCACTGCGTGCAATGAAGTACACCGTGATATCATATTCGTGTTCTTTGATATACAGAGATGATGTTGTGCAGGCGTTCTTCGTGAATAAAGAGTTCCGGAGGGCCTTGACCTTGCTCAACAAGCAGGACCTGTTTGATGTCAGCATCCGGTTCAGGTACATGACTGCATTGTGTCTGGCAGAGTGTCAAGAATGGGAAGAGTGTTTGAACATCATTGGTGCTGAGGATACAGAAGTGACAAACAAGTGCAAGGTGCTCATCTTTTTCTTATCAAACTGCCCAAGTCATAGCTGCTACAACGCCACTGCAAAGTTGACACCTGCTCCATGTACAGGAAGAGCGCTGTCAGGATGCTCAAGGCACTGTTGTTAACATGTACTCGGCAGTTTGCCTGCTGAGGGGTCGCATCTATGATGCTTTAGAAAACCGCACTCGAGCGGTGGAATGGTACACGTACGTTTCAACAGTCCTCCATCTCATGATACCTACTGTTTGTCAGCATTGTAGTAGCACGTTAAGAAGCAATATGCTTTCAACTGGTAAGTACGCCAACATGTGAACGACGCTCATGACCAGATCTGAGAAACAGTATCAGTTGGAACCCCCTATTGTGTCTCATTAGGTGGAACCCGTTGCAAGCCGCATGTTTACATTCTAGGCTGTGCTGGGAACACCTATCGGGATTTTGTCCTAATGTCAGCTTAATCACTGTGTAATGTCAATCGTCGCTTCTGCTTGACGCCCTTCAATTCATCCTGAGCGTCACCATCTTTGACACGTTCCGGCCTTTTCCATACTTACACTTCCAATGTCAACTGTTGACTTCAAACCGTCTGAATGATGTTGAAGCTCCAGCGGTGTGCTGCAGAAAGGCTCTCAAGGCTGACCCTTTTTGCTTTGAGGCGTACGAAGCACTGATGTGGAATCACATGCTTACAAGTGAACAGGAGTGTGAACTGCTGGACTCCATCAACGTCCATTCAGAGGACAACTGGCTTATGCTCTTGTACTCCACAATGTGCAAGAAGGTGTGTGCCCAGCCATGTGCAATGTCACAAAGATTACCAATGCGATGTGTGATGCCGGTGCCTGCCACCGGTCAGTTTGTGACAGTGTTGAGTTGTAACCAGATTCCTTCGTAGACTGCGTAAAGTAGCGACTTCACAAGAAACACAGTGCTGATGCAGTACGACAAGCAAGATCAAGTAGAGAAAAACCTGGATCTTCTGGAAGGGAAGGATTCAGAATCTTCCAGGCCCAAGCAACCGTTGCAGCCAAGCATGCGTCAAAATGAAACCCAGCCATCCAACGACGACAACACAGGGCGCAAGACTCCTGACAGCAGCTCTGTAGACAGCCGTACACCTGTCACCACAACGCAGGGTAGTGTGATGGATGTGACAAGGGCTCCTGACACAAGCATGTTACAGCCACCGGGTGACTCTGAGAACGACCCGAGAGGGGCTGCTGCAATGGACACCTCTCCAGATGCCCCGGTGTGATGCCATGCTCCTTCTGCTACTCTACCTACTGCACGGGATGTAGTCCAGTACAATTTCGAACGTATGCTTCCATCCTCCTAGCGTCAAAACTGTAGCTTCGCTCACGAAAATAATATGCCGCGTGCACCAGTCATCTCCCCCCCCTGAGATTTACTGTACGTCGACTGTAATATGCACTGCATAAGTCTCCACGTTTTCTGGTCATAACTGCTCAGAGGATGGCTTCGGTTTGAAGTTTGTACGGGATTTAGAAACCGGAAAGTTGGTAGGCTATATATATATATATATATATATATATATTTATATATATATATATATAAAAATTTGGTCCTACACCTGTTTTCAAGCCTGCAAGACAGTTGTTGTGTAAGTGCCAGAACTTAGTATGGAGACACTTCTTTCTCCATGTCTCTGCTGGAACCAAGCATGTTCTTATTCAGTGTACTGTAATTATTCAGGATTCAAGCAGGCGGGCAAGTGAAGCTCCAGAGCCTCGACCAGGGTGCCTTTCAGCTGACCCAGGGGTCCGAGCAGCTCGTGCTGAGCTGTTACTCGGCAAAGGGGACACTCTAGCTGCGTTTCGCATATGTGCAGATGCCGTGAAGCGAGACTCTCTGTGTACAGAATGCCTCGATGTATATCTTGCATGCCTTGTCGAGTTGGGCAAGCGAAATCAACTCTTTCAGCTGGGTCACAGGCACGTTCCGCCTGTCTTTGTGCACTGCTGTGATGTATGTGTGTCTGCGGCGGACATTTCTTGTCCTCCTGCCATCTCAGGCAGTAGCTCACTGCTGTCCAAATAGGATAGGTAAGAGTAGCAGGCAAGCGCTTGCAAGCATATGACTCGTATGCCAGCAGCACTCTGTGTATGGATCTACTCACTAGATTAGCAGAGCGGAAATGAGACAATGTCACGTGTATCAAACGTGTAAAGGCAGTGTGTGTGAGGCGGTTGTGGATGTGCAGCTTGGTTCAAGACTACCCGAACAGTGGCGTTGCATGGTATGCCGTTGGCTGCTACTACTATGCCACATCACAGTTTGACGCAGCCAGAAGGTACTTCGGCAAAGCAACACAGCTGTCTGCTCGCCATGCCCCCTCCTGGATTGCATATGGGCATGCCTTTGCAGCGCAGGTGTGATCACCTCTTGATGAATTACGAACAAAGTATTGAAGTCTACTGAAGTTGTTATACCCAGAGGCATCATTTTATCTTGTTACATGCACATATATTCTGATCTTGATTCTTTTGAGCATATAACATGTATCTGGTCAGTACAGCGTTAGCTCTGCTCCTTGGTCGTGAATGTGTTATTCACCCAAGCACTCTGACCATTGAGTCGAAGTTATTGGTTTCATGACAGAATGCTCCTTCTGGGTATCCCGGGATGCACCACGGCAACTCGACCTCCATTAAGGCAATTGCGGTCCGTTGCATTTTTGGCTTGTAGCATACACATGACACAAGCTTACGTATTTATGTTATTAGCTGTTGGCGACACCATGTTGCTGCACTTCAAGCTGCATACTTGGGGGCAATGGCACCAAACTTGGGTATGCGGCCGATTCGGCTGTCGCTGCAGCAGTCTATCGCATGAAACTCTGGCATCATGAAATGTTCAGATGTAGGTGACTGTTTCAGGACCTTTCTTCTTCACATCACACCGACTGCTGCCTTGCAACCCGAAAAGGGCACAACCCCGAATATCCAGAAGCAAACTGCAAGATCAAACACCCACAACAGCTGCATTACTCCAGCACTCTTGGCCCAACTGCGATCATAATTTCGGATCACTATACCTGGAGCGCGAAATAGAGCATCGTTTAATGTTTTTTCGTGGCACTGTGTTAGTCCCAAGGTGTTGAGCACAAACAGAGCATCAGGATTGATCAAAGCACACACTGATTACAATAGGCACTGTGTACAGATCAAAGCACATTCTGATTACACGAGAGACAGAAAGTAATTGCCATGCTACACGTAGCTACGTGTAGTGGTCAAGAAAAAGCTCCATGCCATGTGCAACATTAACTCACTGCATGGTCGCCACGGTGCAGGATGAGAGTGATCAGGCACTGGCCGCATATCGCACAGCTGCCCGTCTCTTCCCTGGTCTGCACCAACCTGTCCTCGGCATGGGCAGAGAGTATCAGCACATGAATAACTACATGTTGGCCGAGCAGATGTACCTGCAGGTGGGCCACCCCTTGGAGAATTGCACGATTTGGAGCCCCGGACGCTGCGTTTCTCGAGCGCTTGACTGTTCATGTTCATGCCTATCCAAGAGTAAACTGTGACTAGTATTGCAACTGTGCTTGATGCCATGACGATGCATTTGTGGATCTTGGCAGAACAGCTATTTCTATCAAATGGAGATGCAAGTGTTATGTGTGATATAGACTTGCAGAATCAACTCAACGCCGTTGTTGCTTTGTCAAGGTACGTGCAAGAGGAACTCGTCTTGCTGGAAGTATCGATTCGAGCGCACGCTCCTGAATGGGATTCCTTACGCCCCTGTTCAATGTTGTAGGCAAATTCGATTTGCAAGCAAGATCCTCTGGTATGCAACGAGCTGGGAGTGCTGTTCTATCACAAGAAGGACTATCGACAGGCTCTGGCTTGGCTCAGGAGAGGCCTTGACATTCTCACAATAGATCGAATCTCTGCCTCCTGGGCCCCCACAATTGTGAACCTCGGCCACGTCTATCGTAAGCTCCGTCAGTTTGATGACGCCGTGGAGACATATGTGAAAGCCTTGGGGCTGATGCCAAATGACCCTTGCACATTGTCTGCCCTCGGATTTACACATCACATGACTGGCAGGCTGAATCAAGCGATCGAAATGTATCACAAAGCGCTAGCATTCAAAGCTGATTGCGGATTCACGACCACGCTGCTGGCACAGGCACTCAAGGAGCACTGTGATTTCTGCTGCCAACATGATGACCCAGGCCTCATGTAATTCATCAACTTGCTCAATATTGGTTCAAGCGATCATTAAGGGTTGAGTTGAATGCGTCAGGAGAGAATATTTGTTGAGAAGTCTGTGATTCCTCCAGTTGTGTAAAGAATGCTGTGAGCTGCGCTGGTTAGCTGAGACTCAACACCCGCATAACACCCATGTATCATGGAATCTTGTGTATAGTAGTTGTATATAGTAGTACTTCAGGTCATTATCGCTTGTATATTTACACAAAAGGTCATGGCCGCCTGCAGATGCCATGACCGTGCATGTTGACGTGGCATCGATGGTATCATCATGCCATCATCAACGTTTTCTGTCCACAGCTTCCTAAGTAGTCCTCATTCAGAACCGACAACTTATCACTCAGTGAAAACGATTCTGTTTCGCACTCCAGTAGTTCCTTGGTAGCACACTGCGTCCATTTCGTTGTGTTGAGAACAGTTCTGGCGTCGTAGCTAGTAGAGGAACGTTGCCCTGTTCTTGCAGCCGCGCTGACACAGACTAGAGTATTGGAGGTGTTTTGCAGGCCTATTTCTGTTCTGTTTCCGTCGGGTATCAGCGCTCCAGGTACTGGCAGCCAGGACCCACACCGCCTTCAAACGCCACCAAGCCATGAAGCTCGGTAAGGGTATTGTCGACGATTTCAGAGCGCGGCGTCCATGGTATAGGAGTGACTGGGTCGAAGGATTCCAGAGCGGTTTCAGGTCCGTGTTCACAGAAGCGCCTGAGCTCTTTGACACCATATACTTCTCTCTGCCGTTAAGGCATCAGCTCCTGTTTGCCTGTAAACCCGTTCATTTTGATGTCCGTGTTTAGTGAGGTTTGTGTAGGATTGAATGCTTGTGGCCTCATCGTGTACCAACTGGAGCCCCTGCAAAGGTGAACTCGATGAATGCCAGCGCATGCTGTTACGTGTAAGACAATTTTCTAAAGGTTCATGTTAGTTTACGGTAGCTTCTGCTGACAGGGGAATGCAGAATTCGAAGGCATGAACCATTTTGAACCTGGTCTCCACTCGAATATGTAGCCACAGCCGGCGATAGACGTCTTGATGTTCACCTGCAAAATCATTCGCGTTGTGGTGTTCGGGGTGATGCATCTTTGATTCACAATAGTCGCTTCTGTGCCTGGTGGCTGACCTTCGAGCATTGTAGTCCCTGGATCCGTATCGGCAGTACCGCCAGACTATCATGTGCAAATCGATTGGGTTCTAGGACATATTTATTTGTTGTCTTGACTCTTTCCATCTCATTGCTTTTCATCCATCATGCTCAATAGATGCCTGGGCTTTTCTTTGAAGCTTCTAGACCCGTATCCCTGCATGTCCTCTGCGCTCTACCAGGAATCATGAAGCACACACTGATTTGGTGCACGGGTGCAGGATTCTTGCTCCATCCGTCTATATTTTCTTCGCATCTCTCATACCTGGGCTAGCTTTCGGGGAACAGATCGATCATGACACATTCGGAGCTTTCAACGGTTCGCATGTGTTGGTAGCCACAGCAGTGGGAGCTGTGGTTCAGTCCTTTGTAGGAGGACAGCCTCTGCTCATCCTGGGAGTTGCGGAACCAGCTGTGCTGATGTACGGCTTCATGTACAAGTTCGCTGATGCATCCAACTTTACTGATGTGTTCGTGCCATGGTGTGCATGGGTTTGCATCTGGGGAGCTTTGTTTCTGATAATCTTTGCAGTTACAGGTAAGACACACGATCCCATCCTCACAGAAACACGCCTGCGTGTTTCCTTGCTGATAGTTTTACGTAACTTTGTTGTGTCTAATTGTGCATTTTTCGCCTAGCCAGTGCACCTGTTCAGCTGCATTGTTCCTTATGCCCTCAGCGCAAACTGCACCAGCCATCGGATCTATCACAGGGATCTATTACAGGCAAGCTGATTTGGCCCCTGCTGCATGCCAACATGGTTTCATGTTCTACAGTATACAAACTGGGGCCAGAAGGACTTTGAACACGCGCATAGACTCGTGGTTTTGAAGACACATATCCTTCATCCCCCACATGATCGCACGTGTAGTCATGCAGGACATCATGTGTCAGAGACTGTTTCGATCTACTGGCCTCCTTCACAACATGCTATAAAGTTGTGAGTTGTGAAGGTTTTAGCACACATAATATAGGCTAATTGAGCACAAGTTCTTTCATACATGATTCCGATTGCACTTGATGTTTGATATCTTTCCCCTGCTTCCATCGGCATGGTCTAAAGAAGAAGTAACGTCCGCCGCACATGCAGGACTCTGTGAGTACATCACCAAATTCACACGCTTCTCTGGAGAACTCTTTGGCATGCTGATCGCTATTCTCTTCATGCAGCAGGCGATCAAGGGTGTTGTGCAGGTGCATCCTCCCCTCTCCCTGCCAGACCTCTATCCAAAATAAGACACGAGAGGGTCTGCAAATTCCTCAAGCGCCCGTATCTTAGCAGTTGTGTTAGTGTTGATGACAATCAATAACCGTGCCGACAGGAGCTTTCTGCAGTAGATCATTCTGAGTGGAAATGGCTACGCTATTCCGACCTTTGGCGATGTCTGACGGTAGAGGTACCATGTGTTGTACCCAACCTAGTGCTAGTCCTGCTAGCGAATGCTGTGTACATGAGCCTTGACGTACCCTCCATCTCATGCCATGTACGCTATAGAATAAAGGTATTGAATGTTTCTACCATGTGACACAACTGATGTGACACAACTGATCCTCGTCTGGCTGTCTTTTCCCGGTGTTCAAAAGTCCTGGAACGCTTCTCACTGCCAGAACAAACATCTGAAATCATATAACTTGCACTTTGTGACAGATTCTCGCACTTGAAGATACTGATGCCTTACACATGAAGACGCCTCTGACACTTGAACCTTTACCCCACGTCCGCTGCTCACAGTATGCATGTGCAGGAGTTCAAAGTGCTGAAGTGCAGCGGAGACAATCCTGTTGACCCTCCAGAGAATCCTGGAGACCCATGCGAGGAGTATGACTCGCCTGATCAGCTGGTTAATGGTCTCTGGGCAACGATTCTTGCGTTCGGGACGGTCGCCACGAGCATGCTTGTGGTCACTGCACGCAGCTGGCGCTTCTTCAAGGTACATTGGTTTATGTCCGATCGTTTTACCTTCAGTGTGCCTGGGACAGGAAAACCCATCGTCTGGTGCCTGAAGATGACAAGCAAAATGCACTGAACGGGCAAGAGCTCAACTAGCAAAATGCAACAACAATTCACTGTTGCATTTTACTCTTCTCTGATTTTTCTTGCTTACTTCTTGTACACATGTTATGTCATCTTACGTATTGCATTACATAATCCCTCTGCTGCAGGGAGAGATCAGGTCGTTCCTAGCAGACTATGGTGTCCCGGTCATGGTCGTAGTGTGGTCCTTGGTGTCCTACGCGATCCAAAGTTCCACTCCTGAGGGCCTCCCACGCCGTCTCTCCCTCCCTAACACCTGGCACGAGGATGCCAAGCGCAACTGGGGAGTTGCAGGGCAGCTTCTTGATGTTTCTGGGGTCCAGATTGTATACGCAATGGTCCCTGCGTTGATTCTGGCGCTTCTGTTCTACTTTGACCACAGCGTGAGTGCACAGCTCGCACAACAGAAGGACTTCCAGCTGGTTCGGCCCACTGCATACAACTGGGACCTGTTCGTGGTGGCAATTCTCATGGTACGCTCACTGGATCATGTTGGTGTCTGTGTGTTGAGGCGCAAGGCAAAGCTTTTGTCTTTGTGACATTGCCCGAAAGGCCGGAAATAGGCAACAACCCAAGTATCCAGAAGCAACTGAAGAAAGCTTAAGATGAAAAATGAATACCTTTGTATAGAAGGTGTTCAGAACCAGTTTCTATGCCAATTTCGAGGGTGTGTTTGTTTATCACCAGTGTAGGTGCAGTGTCACAGAGCAATCTACCACTGCAGGCAGTTCTGTTGTAGTGTTGAGAGCACCAGCAAGGATATCCCACGTAGCTGTATTAGCGACAATATGAATGCTCATATATCGCGACATCCTTAGCCCTGGCCGCGTTCTGTAGGCATGTCCGCAGCAAGTCCGGCAACAAACATCCTGCACCGTATACAATAGCTGTCTTGGTGGGATGTTCGTGTTGATAACATGGTTTAATCGGACACCTGCTACACAAGTTGCATAGGAGTTAGGGGAGGACATGTGCAGTTGCTTTTGTGCAACAGCACACCCTCTTCCTATACATCTGTCGGACTGGAGAGCTGAACACATAAAACAGCTCCCCGTTACAAGTTGTTTTAACTCTTCACATACCATGGCTCACAAATAGTCCGACACCTATCGCAGTCGCAGTGGCCCACTGTCAAACTTTTGCCTTAAATTAGTTAAGCCCGGCATGTCCACAGGAGGACAAGACTGCCCGGTGAATTCATGAATTCATGTTGTGAAATAGAGTTTTCTTTGTGTGCAGGTGATTGCAGGCCTCTTAGGCATCCCGCCTCCCAATTGTGTCATCCCTCAAGCCCCGATGCACACCAAGTCGCTCGTAACGCTCAAGCAGATGCTCGTGGAGAGGAATGTTGTGCGGAAAGAAAAACTGAACCAATCGGGCCTCGACGCAATAACGAAAAGCGCACTGGACCTCGCATCTCTGGATGCTGTCCCTGCGAACACCAGGAAGAGCCATGCGGACCTGCAGGTGTTCCTCTGCCTCCTTCACTGTTGCCTCCTGTGCACCGCTGTCTGCTTCCCCCTTTTTCAGGTCTGTCTTTTGTAAAAGCTCTGCCTCCTTCACTACTATCTCCTGTGCATCACTGCCTCCTTCACTGTTGTATCCTTTGCCATCATCTTGTGCGCCTATTGTCTCGCTGCATTGCCTCGTGTGGTGGTGTTATCGGTTTGCGAGACGCTGGTATGCGCTGCCCTGTAGGTTCACTTGCAAAGTACATGCAGGCTGTGGCGAGTGCAGCAGGCCTGAATCCCAGCAAAAGCTATGGGAATCTGCAGAGCCAGGGTGAAGCAAACAAGTCTGAGAGCGTTGGTTCTCAAGACGTTCTTGCTAAACATGGCATCGAGCGCGTGCGCTGCTGCTTCTCTTGGCCTTCCTTGACTCGCTGGAGTCTTAAAAAGTAGCTGGGTCATAAACAGTAGCTAAGATGGGTTTTCTTGCCATTCACTTCATTTTATTGATTCCATGTGGTCATAACAAGTAGCAAGAGTTATTCTTGCCCGTTCACTTCCGTTGTCAGGTTTGCATCCTCCTGCAACGTACAACACCCAACACAGCATCCGTAACAGACATTCCTGTTCCATTTTCAACCAGGCATTCCTGTTAAATTTTGAACATCACTGCGTGAATGAGTGACAGAAGAGCTCTGTAGCAGGCATACACCAATCGCCAGTGAATATTCAGGAGTATATACACCTTGAAGATGGCGTTGTGGCCCTCAACGTGAAAGAGCAGCGCCTCAGCAACCTCATCCAAGGCCTGCTTGTGGCCGCCTGCCTGGCCGCTTCCCCTGCTGTGAAGCGCATCCCCAAGAGTGTCCTGTGGGGCTACTTTGCTTACATGTCCTTGGAGAGCCTCCCAGGCAGTGAGTTCTGGGACAGGATCCTGCTTGCGTTCACAGATAAACGTCGACGGTATGCTTTACTGACCACACATCCGCTTTACGCATGTTCACTGTCCAAAAGTTCTCTTTGCTGTTCACTGTATTAGTCCACTCTTCAGTTGTGCAATTTCTCTGCATCTGCATGTGTCTAGCCATCTTCTGTTTGTACACGAGCTGCTTTTGTACAAGCAGCTCGTGTACAAATTCCGCCTTTTCACTGAAGGCAGTTGTTATGCTGGAAGGTGTCTCAGTTTCTTCGTCTTTCCTTCTGTGGGTATGCCTGGTTTTCTATCCATATATGTTTTTTCGTTGTCCCCTTTCTGTGTCCATCTCGTTCATTCTTATCTCTTTCAGCCCGTCTCTTTCTGCCTGCCATTTGCTTACCCCCCCCTCCATTTGTCCCTCCGAACCTCCAACTTCTTCGCTGTCTCCGTGGACCTGTGCACCTCTTTCACTCTTTCTGTCTCTTCCTCTCTCTGCACGTGATATCTCAAGTCCACGTTTCTGACCGAATCTGCTCGAATCCATGTTTCACAACAGCGTACCGCATGCTTGCAGATTAGAGATGCTGCAGAAGGAGCATCCAGTGTACCTCGAAACCGTCACTTTCCGCAACATCATGAAGTTCACAGCGCTCCAAGCACTCTACCTCGGCGCTGTGTGGGGTGTCACATGGGCAGGCGCCGTGGGCATCGCGTTTCCATTCCTCATCGTGCTTCTCATTCCTGGCAGGCAGTACGTCATGCCCCGGCTGTTTGACAGCTGGACTCTCAGCCAGCTGGATGCCGCTGAGTATGAGCAGGCTTCTTGTGCTCCTGCATGGGTGCGTGCACTACAGATACCGTTAATTTCCCACAATCCATTCTGTTTGTTGAAGTTTGTTGTACTTTTTGTTGTTGCTGTAATTCATGTTCGTCACAAAGGTTCGTCACAAAGGTTATTTTCCTTGGTAATCCATTGTTCAGCCCTTCTGGGTAGCAAGCAGACAAGACAGGTCAAGGGCAAGAAGACTGTTTGCACAACTCAACGTGCATGAACAGCACCGTTTCACTTGTACCGCTGACTCTCGCTGCATGCTGAAGGTCGTTTTCACAGCAGTGCACAAAGAAACCCTTTCTGACAAGTTGCCCGAGTAGATGAAATGAAGAAACAGGGCAAGCGCTTTGAACACATGCCAAGCTATTCCGTAACAAAGTCATCATACACCTTTGGTCGACTATTTGCACTGACAAAGTACCTGTAAGCGATGTGTGTAATGCTGGAGTCCATGTTCAGGTCGTCGAAGAGGCAAAGCGCCGAGCAGGCGAGCAAGTCGAAAAGACTGTGTTCGAGCAGCGGGAGGCTCTGGAGGCCGAAATGCCAGGCTTCTCCGGCATCAAGCGCCACGTCACCCAAGACGAACTCTCGCGGCGCCGACTCAGTCTCCACCAGAGCTCCCTGCGCGAAGGACAGGAGCTCAACGTAGGGAGCGGGGAGGCGGCTAGCGGGTCCCCGAATGGGGGCGCCGCGGTCGCGGTGGGGGTGTTCTCGGGGGGGTTAGGCAACGGTAGCAGAGATGATCGTATGGAAATGGGGGCCCAGGGTTCTAGTAGTCGACAGTAGCAGTGAGTCGGCAGCAAGCTGGTTGACGACTTCAGATCAGGCCCGCCCTGAGTTGTAACCTTTCGTGTATGGAGTGCATGATGTAGGTGCCTACATCTATGTAGGAGGGACCTGCAACTTCTGTACGACCTAGTAGAAAATGTTCAGCCCGTTTCAAGGTATGAACAATGTGACATGTTCAGCATTCGAAGAGGCGCCTTGTTGTATTAAATTTCATCAAGAACGTCAAGCTTCCGTTACTGTGGAATATGTATGCTTTCTGTGGAGATGTGGCAGCGTGCAAGGCATGCGAAAAGGCGGATTGATGATGTGAAGAGCCCAAAATCTGCTTGCTGCACCATTTGTCTCCAACACCGGTCAAACAAAGTCGCACACGACAACCAAGGAGCAAATAACTCAAACACGCCTAATGGGAGTTCTCTGATCGACTTTGTAGCTGCTTAACCGGTACTTCGCTTCAGCATCATCTTCCCCTCCAGACCTGACCTAGTCTGTACCCACACGCATCCCAGTATGCTTGGGGTCGTCAGCGAAACTCGGTATTCCCAGCTTCAATGTGACGCAATGAGCTCGCTTGATGGTGCACGTAGCGTTGTCAGAGCCCAGGATGCGGTCTCGGCCAATCCACAATTGTTGCAAGACACCACGAATACGTCAGGGCACTCAGAAGGGGCTGTTACTCCGGCGCAGACGCCACAGTTTCAAATCACATGGTTCGAGCGTGTTTTCAAGTTTTTCCAGTCCGCAGGAAAGTCCGCAAAACACAACCTTCGTGATGTCATTGAATCGATGTCCACCAATTGCGATGCGTTGACGGACAGTTGCGCAAGATGGGAAGCTGGTTTTCTGCATACAGGGGTTCATTTTGGCACCAACGCCTCCCTCAGAAGCTACATGCCATGGCCACCCCGGCAACTCAAAAGGAGGGCCGACTGGGTCGAGGGCAGGGTATGCACAATCCGCATCATTCTACATGGGAATGCACAAGGGTACGGCACTCAGACGGAGTTGAAGTCCGAGATAGAAGGCTGTTTGGCCAAAAGCCGCATCTCGGTGAAATGGTTCGCCGAGGGGCCTGTCGAAACGGCGAGGGAGGGGGGCGGGCACCGTGACGGCGAGGGTATTGGGAATGGGAACAACGAACAAAACGAATACAAGGAGGAGGCGGAGGGGGCTGGGGACAACAGGGATGAGGGGGTGAGGGACGATCACATAGACCAAGGCAATGGGGCTGCGGGCGACGAGGGTGCAACACAGCTAGCAATCTTCCTCCATCACACCCACGAGGGGCGCCTAGACTTCCCCGCGTGCCAGAATGCTATCCGGGAAACTCGTCTTCGACTGCGTGCGCCCAACTACTGCTTGAACGACAATTCTGCGTGTAGCACTGTGTTGTGGAAACGGAAAAAAAAGAAACGAAAAAAACAAAGAAACACTGCTGTCTTGTATGGATATGTGCATAACCCCCGCAGCCTTTGTCTCCGCCTCCCTGTTGTGTAGTGGCGCGTGGCTGCCCGCCCGCCCTCGTCCCAACTCTTGAAGCGATGCCGGGGAAGCGAAAGCCAAAGCCCTTACTTCTCAAGGCATGCTTCGTGTTTATTATATTTGGTTGTTTGGGGGGGGGGTTGGGGGCTCTGCTAACGATGCCCCCCCTGCTAGCAGCTCAAGTTCTGAGTGCGCATGCTGTGTTACTGCTGAACATAGCCAGTCTACTTTAACCACTGAACACCTGAGCTCAGATGTCCAGCGGTTAAAGTAGACTGGCTATGTTCAACAATAACACAGGCTTTTCTGCACTACAGAATGAGGTCCGTCGGAGTACAGGTGCACCCTGTCACTGCTCAGTTGATTTTTAGTTCTTCCCGCCCACCTAACCTGGGGTTAGCCCCAAGTCCACGATCCCTGCGCAATGGGCACCTGTAGCCATACAATATATCAACAGGTATCGGCCTTACCAGTAGCCAGACATTGATTCAAGTGAATACGAATGATGTATCGTAATCCTGCTGACCCAGAACAGTTATGCAGGCCCCGATACTGACGTAATCGTTGTATTTGTGATGCAACACAACCCTTACACACCCGGCAGAGCACCATGTCCGCGTTACCTGGGAGACGAGGGGCAGTACGAGGTGCTGGAAGCAATGCATGAGCGGTGTCATGCATGGTACCAATGGCCAGCTGTGCAAACTGCTGCACAGCGGGAAGCTCTTCATGCATACAACACACCTTTGCTGTCTGCTGTGTTTAGCGGTGCTGCAAAGTGCTTCGAAATGGATGCTTCCCATCCATTGGACTTGGAAATGGATGGGAAGCTTCACAAAGATGTCAAGGGTGTGCAGGATGACAGGCACCTGGATACTGTAGGTGGCAGTGGGTGAATGCATGCTAAGTAGGAGTGATGCAGTTTTCTTTTGTTTCTGCAGTTCTTTGTCATAGGATTGATGGATCTTTTGCCTTGTCCACTCCATGTGTTGACGACTCGCAACAACTTCTTGGGATGCAACTTCTGGGTTCTTGCCCATTCGTAGCCTTTTGGGGTTGTACCAAATCGGTAGGATCAGGACCAGAGTCCAACAGTAGTGTGCTGCGGGGTTTCTGCTGATGCCGCAGTGCAGATGTGGGGACGTCACGGCAATGAGATCACTGTATGTGACAACAGTTGGAAATGTTCCCGAGCAGTGAACATTTCTTTGGTTTTTGAGTATGTGTTGAGAATGGCTACGAGCGCAGGTGCATGCTGATGTACATGTTCATAGCTGAGGCCGGTACTCCATGAAAAATAATAAATTTGGTATTTTAAGAAATGGCACAATCAGTGCCACACCTAGCAAGGTCGCGATGAGTGTTATGCATGAATGTAACGCGTGTATCATCACACAGATGAACAAGCAGCGATGAATAGCCTGGCTAGAAGTGTTCGGTTCTGTGCTAGAACCAAAAGCGCCCGATCGGTTATGATCGTATTCTACCACTAGGAGCGATGATGTCACTGATATAGTAGATTCGCATACAATCGTAACATCCCTCCCCCCAAGTGAAGTCATCGCGCCGCCAAGGTCCGGCTTCTGGTGACTCAGGTGTGTAGGAGGTGCACGTGGGTTATTACGTGTACCGATTCCGAGTCATGGGGTCATGCAACTCTGCCCTCTAATTCGAGGGTGCCGCGGCGACATGATTTAAATAGATAAAGAAGTTGCATGTCGCAGGCGGGTCTCGAACTCATGTCTGTCGGCACGATCCCCAATCCCCGTAGGAGAGCCAAATGTAGCGCAGTCTATCTGCCTGGTATGTTGTATATTACCAACAGACATCAGGGTTTCTCTTGTAACAACCTGCCACTAGACTGCGCTACAAGAAGGACAAATAGGTGGAGTTGCACGGTGGAAAAGAAACGGGCCTCTACATGTGATGGATGTACGTCTGTAACTTTCTCTCATGTACTGTGTTGAGGATTGGCAGATGTGTGAGTTGTGTAAAGTTACAGGCATAACTCCATAGATTGGCAGATGTGTGAGCGACAGAGGCGGTTGCAGCAGATGACCTGCGCAGCTGCAGAGCGCCTTCTGCTGGAGGCGACCCCACAGAAGCACCAACAACTAAACGGCTGCACTCCCACAGGCCACAGCAGCAGCAAACGAGGCTCGAGAAAGCAGCAAGTGTGTGGAATGAACACCCCGGGGGCTAGGGGGGGGGGCGCGGCCGCGGGGGGCGCGAGACCCCTCGCCCCCCCCCCTCCGGCCCGCTTGACGCTTATATAAATCTTCATCAACCTAGCACTGCACAACAAACGTACAGAGGCATCTGGAATGGGGGGAGGGTTTGAAGTACCTCAAGGGGACAGCTCTGCACTTTGACACATCGCGAAAGACAGCGGGCGCGGGCCGATGGTGTACCAGTCAATTGCGCGCATTAGCGAGGGCCCTGAGCTGCCTCCATTGCAGTTCACGTAAAAGAAAAGGTGTGCCTCATCTCCGCAGCCTCGCAAGGCCTGCTGCAATTTTGTCCTCTCGACCTTGTTGACTTACGTTTCGGGAACGCCATTGCGAGTTATCTTTCGAACTCCGCTAGGATTGAAAGGCACATCATACTGCATTCACAGGCAGCCCTACAGCGTATATCCTCATATTTACGCTGTAATTTTGATGGCTCTGGGGACAGCGAGTGGCTGAATGGATGTAGAATCGGGATGGTTGTTGGTACGTCACGGAAACGGGGATGGTGCAGCATGCACGTGTCCACCTTGACCATGCGTTGAACCTTTCGAAATGTGCGTCCGGCCGCAGATGAAAACACATGATTCTGCCCAACAATATTGCGGCATTTCGCAAGTCATAATGGAGTGTGAACGCCCCTGACGTACTGTTTACTTGTATATTTTTACAGTTTATTTCTTTATTTTCTATGGAGTTATGCCTGTAACTTTACACACTACCTATTTCTTTATTTTTACGATCATGAGCCCCATCATGATCAGCTATCTGTGATGCTGCTGGGTACGGACACATTTTCATCTGCATGCTCTGTTCTGTGTTCAGCGTTCGTTTCTGATGGTCCCTGTTGGCGACCCTGTCTTTGCCTGCAATGTTGTGCGGCGTTCTCTGCAGCCGCTGTGTTTGCCTTCGTGGTCCCGTGTGGCCCGGGGGTGTATGTCCATGTCCCACCCCTTCGAGGGTGCTGAGGTCGAAGCCCTTCTTGGGTATGGCGTGGTTCCCGATTAGCCTTTTTTTTTAATGCAGTCCGGCACCATGAGATACGTTGTGATTCCCGATCGGGGTTTCCTGGTCCTGAATCTATCGATCGAACAAAGTATGCATGTTACACATGCATCAGAACAACTGATATACACATGAGACTTCATGTGCAGCTACCAACGCAACGTGCGGTTGCAGGAGGCGAATGGTTCACTTGTCATGCTCGTAATGTGCCCTGTCTGTTGTGCTTTTGACTGTTGCAGTACATGTGTGCTGAGTCAAGGTACATTCCTACAAAATCAAAGTTTCTGGGGGATGGTGTGCCCATAAATTTGGGTGCACGCCTATTCACTACCTTTCCAGTATATAAATTTAAACGCATGTCTTATTCCGTTGTGCAGCAACCACCCCTCCCCTGTCAGCCGCCACCCTAAACCCTAGAGCTGCTGCCAATGGCACTGCAACTGCACCCCCAGCTGCCCAAGTCACACAACCGACCAGCCCAAACACTACAATCACGCATTCCGAAGCCCCTGTGACAATTGCATTGGATCCTGAAGGCCCCGCGGCTCGCGCCCCTCCACCCTCCGCTCATACAAAAGATGCAGAACAGTGGCGTGAGGGCACTCCGCAGGCATCCATAGCCAGCTGGGTTCAAGGCAACGAGCTCTTTATCGCATTCATTGCTGCTACTGGGGCTATAGGAAGTTGTGCTTTGGTTTGCAAATGCTGTCGGCGACCCATCCGGTAGCTTGCTTGGAGTAGCCCTGTGTGGTTGGGCTAGTGTGCGCTGCAACATGTCATGATCGTGGTGTGCATTTCAACATGTCAGGTGAGCGAGTCGCACACGATCGTGGCTAGTTATACGGTGTGAAAGTTGTATGGGCAGAGGCAAAGTGTGTAACATTGCAAGCATAACTCCACAGGTCCAGAGGCAAAGTACACAAGCAAGATCCAAACAAAGCGACTAACAATTCGTAAGAAGAACATAGGTCATGAATGAGTGAATGAATGCATGGAGGCGTTGTGCCCCACGTCTGACATGCTTCACCTCAAGCGGGCAACATGCAGAATCAAAGGAGACTTGCGGGGCTGGTGGGTTGGTTAGTTATATTTTTGTTTGGATGCCCGCGGCTGATTGGTATCGGGTTTCTTCGGGTGGTCAGCATGGCCAAAACGTAGACTTTCTGAGCACAGAAAGGCTTCATTCATGCCAAATTCCAAACAATTCATTCAAGCACCTTCTCTAACGTGCAACAAAAAAGAATTCATTCAACAGCTCAGCAAGCGCCAGTTGTCTTTATGTGAAATCATCGTCAACAAAGATGCTATTGTCGAATCAAAATCCTTGAGAGATGGCCGCCAAAATCAAGAATTCCATCTGTACCCGCACCCGTCCAGCCCATAGTAACCACATGTCGTTTTGGGAGCTTGGCAAGGTGCGGGCCCACCGCATTCGCAACCCCCACATTCATGGAGGGTACTGACAGATGCAGGCAACGAAGCTGCAATATGCTGGCGAGATGCGGGCCCAACACCTCGGCACCCTCAACCCCTATGCGATTTCCGGATATATAAACATCCTGCAGGCGTGATAGCCTGGCGAGATGCGGGCTAATAGCTTTGGCACCCTCGTCTCCTATCCCGCAACTTGCCATGTACAGATGCTGGAGTGAAGTCAGGCTGCAGAGATGCGGCGCAAGGGCTTTGGTACCCTCGCCACCAATGCATGTGTCGGAGACATTGAGATACTGCAGATGCGTCAGGCTCCCGAGGTGGGGCGCAAGGGCTCTGACACCCTCAGCTCCAGCAGGGTTATTTGAAATATCGAGATGCTGCAGCAAAGTCAGGTAGGCGATGAAGGGCCCCAATGCTGTGGCGCTGTCATCACCCATGCGTGTATAGGATGATTCGAGACGCTGCAAGCATGAAGGTCTGGCGAAGTGTTGCCCCAGCTCTTCAGAACTGCCAACCCCTCTGTTGCCAGTGATCTCAAGCTTCATCAGGTGCGATAATCTGGCAAGATGGGGTGCCAGCGCATGGGCACCTTGCACACCTATTTAATTACTGGCGAGGTTGAGCTCCCGCAAGCGTGATAGTCTGGCGAGGTGTGGTCCCAGCGCTTGAGCACCCTCATCTCATATGTTATTGTTGAAAGCTTCGAGCACCTTCAGGCTGGCGAGGTGCGTGCCTAATGCTTTGGCACCCTCAGCACATATATAATTGCCGGAGATGCACAGAATCTGCAGGCTTGATAGCCTGGCGAGGTGGGGGCCAATATCTTTGGCACCCGTGGCACCAAAGCCATGCCAATCTAAGCCATTGTGGCTGATTTGAAGCAGATGCCATCAGATATATGCAGCAATGACGGAGTACACCGCAGCACAAACACCAGCCTCACAGTCCCGCAGGAACACAGACGGATCAAGAACCCAAGGGTCACAATATGTACTCACAGAGACAGGGTCAAAGCAATTCGCATCACAGAAGAAATCGAACATGGAGCAAATGGCAACTCAACACGACAAAGAATGCCTGACCCAGAGTTTTACATACAAGAGCTTGTACAGGATTGTGGTACAATGGTTCAGGTCAGGAGAACGAAGGTTGATGCTAATCAGTCAGATTCGCTGCACCTATGGACACTTTCAAGATGCATGCATATACACACGTGTCATCTCCTCGATGGTGTGGCCACACCATCTGCGTTGAGAGCGCAGCAGCGTGCAAGAGCGCCCGGCAATGACACCTGTCCCTTTATGCATCTGATCGGAGAGGCATCGGCGCGCTTGTGAACTGGTCAAGTGTCAAGCCTGAAGCCAGGTGGCGTGCAATGGGTTTGGACCACTAGCCCATGCCGATCGATACCCGTGCACTCCCAGAATGGGAGCTCTTAATCTCAGATTGCGTATTCCTAGTGACGTTACTGCGCTGAAATGGTTATTCTGCTTCCTCACAGCGGTGCTGCTGAGCGCGGTAGCATTCACGATGGGGCTGGCCATCTCAGCGATGTACTTTGTCCGGGAGCAAATGGTGGCGCTGGTGGCCTCGGACAAGAGCCTCACTGTTGCGTACTTGATCTATGGGGCGTTCAATACGGCCTGTGCGGGCGTTGCAGCAGCGTGCGTGCTGTATGGGGCCTCTCCGGCGAGCGGATCGGGCTTACCGGTGCGCTCTTTCTGTATTAAACAAAGTGGGATTGCCTTTGTGTGTTTGCGCGGCCGTGCTACAGCCTGTCAGGGCTTCTTTCTGAACTCCTCTCTTCGTGTTGATTGCTGCAGCTTGATGACAGCAGGTCTTCGTAGCCTCCTAGTCCGATGTGGGTCTTTCAGATATAGTATGTAGGTGATGACACCCTGAATCATTCACGTTCGGCTGTTCAGTGCAGCAGCGAAAGCAGCAATGCTCCTTTTGATTCAGCTTGCGCTCACTCGTGTCCTTACAACGCTATTCCGTGCGCGGTTCCGTACACAAGCATCCATGCAAACAAAAGCAGCTTATTCCACTGAATCTTGTACCAAGATTCGGGCCTTGTATGGTTTGTACTTTGGCTTGGAGAGGAAATGTTTGTTGAGTGGCTAATCAAGTAGAATTCCAGTGAAGTGAGGCGTTTTTTCTCGCGGAGAACTCTCAGGTTTATGGACCCGTGCTGTTTGGTTGTCTGTTTGGCTCTGTGAAGCTTTTCTGTTACAAGGCTAGCAGGCAATGAGCGGGAAAGAACCCAAGCTGCACCCAACTACGAAGCACCCAAGTCATTCAAATGACACAGCAGGTCCAGTACCAAATTCCTGCCAGCACTTTCAGGCAAACTGTGAACCTTTTCTTCATTGTATTCTACACTGGGAAAGACTTTCGTGATGGTGCTGTTGTGCCATCTTCGTGAAGTGGACGTTCTTTTGCTGTAGTTGCTTGTAGCTATTTGCGGTGTTGCCTTCTCACAACCCTTCCGATTTCTATGCCGTGGGGTTAATTTCTGAGATCGTGAATCTTAGCTGTTGAGGCTGTCTGTTGCATGGCGAAGAGGCACTGCCTGGGCAAGTATTGGACAAACAATGGGCGCGAGTGGCAGCAAAGTTTGATGTACTCTGTTGAAGTCCATTTCCGTTCAGGCTTCCAACACAATCTGTTGCAGTGTTTCTTTGTGTCTTCAACACACAATCTTGTAACACACGATCTGTAACATACAATCTTTTACCACACAATCTTTAACACACAACAGCACACCTGGCGAGGCTGCGGGAACAAGGCCAGCTAGCCTTCACCACTGCACTCCTGATGGAGGCTCATTTTGCCCTCTGTGCTGTGACCCGCTCCCTGTACCCCCATGTGCATCAGCAGAATGATCTAGAAATCGGAAGCTTTCCCAATCGCACTCATTGCTAGCCATCCCTTTGTTTGTACTCAGATTCCTGCTCCGTTTTTTCTTTTTGTCTCTCCGGAAGCTGCTGTTGCAAGACTGCTGAATATACGTATAGACGCCTGTTACAAACCGGAAAGGTAGTGAATAGGCATGGACCCAAATATCCAAAGGCAAGTAACTAAGCCATTGTCAATATATGATTGTGCATTTAACACATCGTGTATTTTCATACACCTAACAAATCAAAGTTTCTGGGGGATGTTGTGTGCCCATAAAAGAGTGTCCGAATCCCCACCATAAGGATGATATACGAAAGTATACGTTTTCTCGACTGCCCTCCACATAATCGCACATGCCCTGTGTATATCGGGCCAAGGCTAGAAGTACCACAAACATGTACCATTTCATTCGCACGGCACAACAGCACCACAATGCTGCATACGTCACAGTGTTACAAACCCAGAAAGGTAGTGAATAGGCATGAACCCATACAGCCAAAAGCAACTAACACAAAACATCCACCACTGCTCCATACCCTCTTTTGAGGTCATTATTTCTACAACTGAAGCGTTCCACACTCCACAGGAGCTGGCGAGCCTGCTGAACGGCGTCGACGTCCCCGACTTCCTATCCCTCAAAACCCTATTCATGAAAAGCTTGGGAGCGTGCGCGTCTGTGGCCGCCTCCCTGCCGCTAGGATTTCAAGGGGTCTTGCTTCACATCGGGGGAATGATCGCGAGCTTGCTCGCGATGCAGCTCCCCCATTTCGAGCTAACCTGCGGAGCCAAGAGGGAGGTGAAGCAAGGGGTTGCTGTGGCAGGGCATGGGGGCATCAACCACTGCATGACAGCAGTCAACCCTTCCAACAGGTTTGCAGAGTATGCATCGGAGCCGGTTCTACCGCACTCAGAATGGAGGAGACGGTTACCGCAGATTGTTGAGGGACTTACAAGAAGGATTCCGGGTACGTTTCGTCTCTCTCAGCCCGTTTTATAAAACCGCAGTGCATGTGCTTCATGCATTTGATCTGTGATGATTTCCTAGTGCCCTACATATAGTATAGCTAGTGCACCATATAGTGTATACCTAGCTTTATTGTTGCAACACACTTTTGTAAGTTTGCTTGATTGAGGCACAAAGAGGGTCAGAGACAGTGAGAGATCAGTTGCAGTTACAACATCTTCAACATCGCCAGTATTTGCGCCTACTGCACCACCCCGGTCTGCAACATCTGCTCCCCGGCCATGCTCCCCGGCTGAGTAGAAACAAAGGGATGGCTACTGCTCCCCGGCCTCACGTGAATTAATTCCATTGAATTCCATCGAGAGCTGTGCAGGAAGCAGCACCCGCTTAAGTTCTTACACAGGCCACCCTAGCCACTCCATGCGCAGCACCCGCGGAGACAACACAGGGCCAACCCTAGAGCGCGACAGGTCAACTCTACTGGCAGCTCCTGGAGAGAGCTTCAGCAGCTCAAGGAGGACGTGGCTGGGAATGACGCCACGCATTATTGATAGGCGGGCTTCAGACAATAACGTGTTGAGGTTGCGCGGCGAGAGCTCTCGGAGAGGCCACGGCCGCGGGGAGTGGCTGGATAGAATTCATTTTATTGCGTCGACGACGCTTTCCGATCAGGTGCTTTCCTGAGCTTGTGCATTCTCTGCTTGTTTCCTTTCGTTCCGTTTCTGGTTTTTGTGTGTTCAAATTTCAAGTTGTTTCGCCAGCTGGGGATGTATGAGTGGATTCTGATGCTGGGAGTATTGAAGGCCTTAGGTGGGTTCCAGAAAGTGTGTGACGGGGCGATATCCGCAAGCTTGGCTATAGGCTGTGTTTACATGTTGCTTTGTTCGATTACACCCCTCTGGTGGCGCACCAGGGGTGCCTGCCTGGGGTCTATACCGCAGGCCGGACCCCCCCCAACCCCCCCAGTACGCCCCGGTGCCCCGGGCCCCCCCCCCCCCGGGGGGGGGGGGGGGGGGCGGGCGGGGGGGGGGGGGGGGGGGGGGGGGTTCATCACGCTCCCTGATGATGGGTCGGTGAAGGTTGGTTAGAATCGAATGTGGCTACAAGTGGGACACCGCTGAACTCTGTGAAGTCGTGTTCTGTCTGCGTATAGGTACATGTCCCGGTGTTGAGCGCCCTTGGTTTTAGAACAAGCGGTGGCTTCTTGCACATGTTGCTCTAAGCTGCTTCAATAACATTCACCCAATGAAGCTTGCGACAGGCTCTGCACATCCCACCTTCCAGAGCCAACTCCTCTGATCAGAGGTGGGATGACCTCCTCTAAGAAGGAAGGAAAGTTACAGACGTACATCCATCACATGGCACAGCAGGAGATTGTTGCCTCTCAAAGACAGGGATTACGTCACCATTCACCTAATGCATCCACCCTCCACATCTTCTCTACCCTATACTTCACCCTTGCAACGCGTTGTGGCTACAGGTGGCTTGCGGCGCCGCAGCGGGGGCTGCGGCAGCGTTCCGCGCGCCCATCGGCGGCATGCTCTACCTGATGGAGCTCTCCACACGCTGGCGCATCGAGCTGACATGGAGAACCTTCTTCTCAACATCCATCACCGTGCTTGCCCTCAAGCTCATCTCGCATGCATGCGATAGATCAGATTTTTGCAGCTCTATTCAGTCGTTCGTGAACGTGGCTGGGCCCGGCTACGAGTACAGCTTCTCCCGCCCGTACACGCAGCTGCCGTTAATAGTGATGCTCGCGGCCGCTCTGGGACTTCTCGGATCTGCGTTTGTGAAGCTCAATGTCTCCATCGTGAAGCTGCGGCAGCAGTGGAGCCACTCCAAGCCACTTTTGCTCGTAGAGGTGTGGACGCCTCTAGACACTGAATCTACAGCGCTGAAATGACGTCCGGTACCAGTTCTAGTATTGAAATCACTTGCCCAGCATTGTCTGGTGTATTGTTCGGATTTGAGGAGGTACTTGGAACAATACTTAATAGGGTTCCAGTGTTTATTTATTGGGGTCCAATGTTTCGTGCAGTTGCAATGCTATGTTCATGTTAGAATCTCTGCCTCACAAGTGCAGGGATGCTGGTGGGCAATTTATTAACTTGGGCCGAAACAGTTGATTGTTTTGAGCAGAGGTCACCCCGGAAATTCAGCAGATACTGATGAATTGTTTGGCCCCCAGGGCCTTCCTTTGGGGACGGATAGTTTTATAAAGTGTTTTGGCCGAACCCTACCGATCGCCCACCTGGTCGCCAGCGCCGCGTGGCTTCCTTGAGGCGGGTCGCAACGGGGCTGTGAACTCAGCATGCATGTGTAGCAAGCGCGCTTGCAAGCGAGCCCCATGTACTTATTATGTACCACCCCCTGAAGAGATTATTCCGCCAGAAAAAAAAACTACTTTTGCCCAAGCTTCCTTAAGCACAGCCTTGCACAGGTGCTGGTGGTGACTCTGGCGTACTCGACCTTGATGTTGACCCTGATCACCATGGGAACTTGCCAAGCTTGCGATCCCGACGCTCCCAACCGCTGCAACCCTGGCCTCGTGAAAAACGCGCTCGCCACGACGTGGTGCACGAGCCACACCTACAACGACATGGCCACCCTTGTCGTGTCCCCGAACGGTGCGCCTGCTCCTGCTGCTGCATCTCTGCCACACAGGGCGCTGCAGCACTAGTAAGATTATAGGCTAATCTACTATATCAGTGACATCATCGCTCCTAGTGTGGGAAAGTTACAGACGTACATCCTTCACATGGCACAGCAGGAGATTGTTGCCTCAGCAAGACTTTCGCGACGGCGTTAGAGCTAGAGAACACCAAACTCATGGAGCAACCGGCAACAAACCCCGTGGGCAAAGAATCCGGAAGCATCATCGCTCCTAGTGGTAGAATACGATCATAACTGATCGGGCGCTTTTGGTATTAGCACAGAACCTGACAGCCACTGTTACTGTTGCTGCTGGGAAAGACTAGAAGCTCCTTGGGGTTGATGGTGCTGCTGTGCCTCTGCCCAACCACAGATGAAATATTACAGTAGTGCTTGATGGTGCTGTTGTGCCGTTTGAGTAAAGTGGTGTATATTTTGTGTTCGTTGCTTTTGGCCTTTTTGGTTCATGCCTATACACTACCTTTCCGGTTCGTAATTGGCAGTAGAATGTTTGTGTTGTATTAATGTGTAAACGTAAAGATAAAGATCACATGATCATCCCTTGGCAACCTAGACGGTCTATTAGGGTTTCGATGCCACGAGGTTATGTAACTGCGGCCGCATATGCAGGAGATAACATCAGGTCCCTGTGGTCGATGGCGTACAAAGACTTTTCTGCCTCCTCATTGATGCTGTTCGTGCCTGTGTACTTTGTGTTTGCGTCTTGGACTTCCGGGCTCGCGATACCTTCTGGAAGCTTCTCTCCGACGGTGTTCCTTGGCTCATGCATAGGCCGATTGTGCGCCCACTTGTTACAGCAAGCTGGCATCGTGAAGCATCCCGATGCCGGTCTGTACTCTTTGTTGGGAGCGGCTGGATTCTTTACGGGTGCGAGACTTTCTGGATATTAGGGTTCTTGGCAATTTAAAGCTTTTTGCGGTTTTGGCTTGTAACACGGATGAGTGCGAAGAATGACTACTGCTGTATATCGGCATCTCCTCGCCAGTACAGTGCAGCCACTGATAACTCAACACGTAACATGATACCTCGTACCATGTTAACTCGTACTCGTCCTAACCAGCACGAGAACTGGCTGCACAAAACAGCACGATCAAGCCAAGATGCGATGCGTTAACTCGTACTCGTCCTAACCCGACCGATGTTTTGGTGCACATAGGGGTACGCGTCAAGATGACTCTGCTGCAGGCCTGGCAAGCAGATGGCAATGTGCAGCACATGTCGAAACATACTTGATGTCTGGTTTGAGATTGCTTGACATTGCTTGTTGCATGTCAGCGAACAATTTTGAAAAAGCCGAGTCGCAGGCCGTGAGACTGGCAACTGCCGGCTCGCACTCTGTATGTCGTCACTTTTTAGGGTTTCAGGTGATGTCAGGTGATCACTCATACATACAACATCTCCATAAAAACATTGCATACAGTATTTGAGGGGACACAAGTAACACAAAGTGTACTTTTTTAACATCGAGGCATAAGGAACAGTCAGACGTCCGCAGCACCGATTATATATTCGACTGCGTGCTGTCCTAATGTTCAGAATCTATTCCTTTGCATGGACTAGCTTGAGAAAGTGTGTTCTGGCTATCTAGGTTCTCGACTATCTTCACTACCTTTCCGGCTTGCAAGAATCAAGATTTCAAGACCTCCACGTGCCATGAGAGAATGCATGACATGCATGCGTACACACGCAGCGCTGTCCAATGCAGGGCAAACAAGGATGACCGTGAGCCTCTGTGTAATCATGCTGGAGATGTGTAACGCTGAAGGCACTCTGCCATTCCTGATGGTGGTGATCATTGTGGCCAAGGGGGTCGCAGACCGATTCGGAGACTCAATCACTCTTCGTAGAATCAAACTCAAGAACCTTCCGTTCCTAGAACGGATGCCGCACTTGACTCTGCGGCGCGGCCGCCATTCCGCGAGAGAGATTGTTAACAAGACAGAGTTTCCGATGCTCCCCAAGTATGTTCTTCTGGTGGCCCGGCCCGCCCTCTTGTGTCGATTCATATCATAGACATGTCTGATCATGCAGAAGCCTACACTGCCGCTGGCAGGCGAATCAGAATGGTCGTAACCAGGCCAGAACCGAGAAAGCCACATGCATCGCATACAACACCCTACCTCTCGTTGTTCCTGAACGTGAAGAACGTGTGGCTGTGCGCCTCCCTTCTGCGGTATCTGTTGGGTATGGCGTTGGTACCGTTCAGCTTTTCAGATATGTTTTGGGTGCCCCATCATCTCGTCTTGCCTTGAAACCTCCCTCGCTCACTTCGTCGTTACCACTAAAACACAAGTCGATAGATATATCTTGTCAATGTATCGATATGATACATCTGTTGACAAGGCCATACTGAACCGGCTGTGAATGAGAGATGAGAGAACTGAAACCCACTCATTTCCACCCACAGAGTGATCAGAATAATCAAAGTCAGCAACAGCCCTTCTTGGTGATGTACAGAGAACCACAAGGGTCACTGATAAAGGAGCTTCTGCAACAGTTTCCCACAAAAGCGGTCTTCGTGGTCGTGAAACCCTTGGAATCAGGCGTTTCTTCATGCAACTACGACCCCAACGACTGCACGGAAGCTTCCTCGGTTGGAGACAGCAGCACGTGGGAGCCTTCTGTTGTCTCCGGCAATGTCTCCGAGGCGTTGCTGCCTGGCATGCTGACCGGCCATGACTCCGCTGTGGCTTCAGGGGCGCAGTCGTTAGACGAGGAAGACGAGGAGCCCAACACCACGGTATGCTGCATCTAACTCCTTACAAACCAGAAAGGTATTACAAACCGGAAAGGTAGTGAATAGGCATGAACCCAAATAGCAGAAAGGTAGTAAATAGGAAATTCACTACCTTGACGGTTTTTAAACAACCGTAGTGTACAGGCGTGAACCCGAATATCCAAAGCAGCGAACACCAAAGAACCACTTCATTAGAATGGAACACAAGCACCAACAGGAAAGCATGCATGCAACTACAACCCACACGTAAAAGAAAGAAGTTGTACAAGTTCGGGGTTTCGATTGTTTTATTGATCCCCAGCACCACATTTCTCATTTTCTCCAGAGCTGGTTGCGTAGGGATGTCAGCTAGTCTCTCTTAGTCTAAGAGGACGTTGGTGGTGCGTTCCCCCGGCTTGAGCCAGTCCCTATACTCAAGTGTCATGGCTTGGTGCACCATGTGGGTAGAGAGGCTAGCTTGATTCCCTGTCGTTGCTTCGGTAGTGGAATGTCCTGTGTCGTTTGTGCGAGGTCGAGCTAAGTTGGCATGCGATGATTTGCTGGTACATAAGCCATTCTATGGAGTTATGCCTGTAACTTTACACAACAGTTTCTCCAGAGCTGTGTAGTTGGGGCTACGAGGGACATCAAGCCCATGTGTGCGCCAGCATGGGTTGGGTGAGAGTGTGTACATGTGTGCTTGCGCCGACAAGAAAAGGTGTGGCAGAGCATGGGCTGTGGCGGAGCAGGGGGTGTGCCGGTGTGTGTGGTGCAGAGACACATGCGTTGAATACCCAACGGTGTACCGGAGGATGGCCCATAGATATCTCAGTGCCAGATGTCTAAAGACCAGATGGTGCCTTGCTCCAGACAGATAGGTGTGCCAGAGTGTCAGGTGATCCATTGCAGCGTTTCCATGAGCTTGCCGCGGAGTAGGCGCACCGTTTGCAAAGCCGGTTGCCAGGCCGATATATGTTTGTGGCAACGTCGCCAGGAAGACGGCCGTGGTGGAGCTGCACACGTGCCAGAGAGTGCCTTCAACTGAGAGATAGGTGCCTGGGGGTGTGGTAGAGACTGCTTGGGGTGCAGTGAAAGGCGTGGCAGAGCGCTCGTGCAGTTATATATAGGCTTAGCATCTTGGGCATGTGCTTGGGCCTGGAGGGTACCTGTGGAAGAGCAGCGCGTGACAGACAGGCGCCGCATGCATGCATGCAAGCCTTCGGGCCCTGTTTGTACAGCGGCAGTGCAGAGTAGGTGGCGCGCTGTGGTCCTTGGAATGTGGCCCGTTATGTAGGTATTCATTGACCTGTTCGTTTCCCCCTGATAGCATGTCTCGTTCCAAAATATATTTCCAAGTCGCTTTGCAAGCCGGACCGGTAATGAATAGGCATGAGCTCAAATATATTTCGAAGTAGAACAGCAGATGCTGGCCCAACTTTACACAAGGATCCGTAACTTGTATTAGAAGGTTTTCAATGCCGGCAGTTTTGTTTGTGGGTAATGTATGGTGCTATCGAGCTCCTCTGCGCCCGCATGCATTTCAGCCGCGTGCTGCCTGTTTGGGTTGAAATCAGGTACACTTTTAACGAAGTACTTGTAACGAAAGTGCCTTACAGCACGCATGCATGCAGAGGCACGTTCTTCTGGGAGTGATCGCACGCAGTATCCTTCAGAAGATGCTAGAAAGGCTTGAGGCGCACCCTGCACCCACCTCATGCGAGTTTCGGCAAGTTCCGCCCGCCGATTCTGACCCAAATTCTGCAGTTTTTGAGCCCATCCCCTCTGAACCCTCCCGCAAAGGCAGAACCCCACCCTCGGATTTCCGAACTGCAACCGTTACAGAACAAAGTTCCCAGACCTGGGAATCTGCAGCAGAGCTGAAGACCATTGAAGTTGAGGAGGAGTCAGTGGGGCATGGCGGATGCGGACCGGTTTTCGCAGCACCAAGCGATTCCACATTGCTGAATACAGATAGCGAAGCGGTGCAACTGAAGGACCAGACTCACCTCGGACAATCGAATTCTAACCGGCAAGCTCAGTGTGCTCCGGTGGAGAATTCAGGTGCTGTTTCATACGGAATTGCAGAACGTCATCCCGACCACCTGAACGGTGAGTGGGCGAATTCCGATTTATAAAGGACGAGTGCACGAATTAAAAACTTCGTTTCCTTTTCTTTGTATGAAGCGTTCTTTTCACCACGAGGCCAGAGGCTGTATGATCGGGACAAAAGGTCCGAATGGAAACCCTGTGGTTGCGTTATTTCACGCAATTATGTAATCCTGTGTTGTGGCTTCAGGTGCAGTGCAACCGGATGACGTAATGATGCCATCAGAGCTTCAGTGGGAGCCGGTGTTTCAAGTGGACTCTTGTGATGATCTAGCTGCGGGCGCACCTACGCCACACCCTGAGCAGTCGACGACTCCACTGAGTACAGGCAGCAAGTCTGCACAGGTGAGTGAGTCAGCTTTTCAACACTTCAGTGGAGTTTAAAAATTTTTAACTGTGTATTGTTGAACTGTGTAGTTTTTCAAACCGGAAAGGTAGTAAATAGGCGGAAAGGTAGTAAATAGGCATGAACCCAAATGTTGAACTGTGTATTGTTGGGACTGGGGAGGTTTAACTTTACCATGGGTTACTTTTCCCGGACTATTTCATTGATGGGAAAAGAGAAGTTGTCTTTCCACATCTTTGTTAATCACTGCATGCCAATAATGCTGTTAGGATACCTTTTTGCTGCCCGTTTGGATTTGGCTTGTTAGTGGTTTTGGGCAGAGATGTTATCAATCGGTTGCGCTGGAGAACAGAGTGTTAGTCATTGTGCGGAGAGTAGAGTAGTTGCGGCTTTCTCAGCTTTCTGGGGAAGTATCTGTTGAGTTGAAAGTGGCTACAGGTAGCCAATGGACGTGCCTATATGTGGTGGGTATGCATGCAGAGTTCGATGGATCTCAACACGTTTCCCGCCTTGAGCACCGCCCCCCCTCGCAGTGAAGCTGGCAGGCTGCTGGCTCGTGCGTATCGGCAAGGATTTCGTGGTGCACTTGTAGACACGAAAGCAACAATGCCGTCCAACCTAGTTCCTGCATCTGAGGCTTCAACAGCTGAGTCAGCAGCTAGCACAAGTGGTGACAGCTGGCTTCAGCAACCCCATGCTGACAGCAGAAACCCTGTGGGAGTTTCTAGGAGTGGTGCTGGCAGGCTCACCAAAGTGCCAGAAAGTCTCGCGTCACGGGACTTGAAGTTGCGGGAAAATCTGGCCCCAGAGGAACCAGTGCCTGCTGCTGCCATACCCTCTTCTTCCAGGGTTCACGATTTGAATCCAAACTTGCAAGATGCCATGCCCTCAGAGCCTGGCATCCGCACAGTGCAAAGCGCCTGGGCAGTTCGTACAGACCCTGCGCACCTTAGCCACAATAACCCTGCAGGTTCTGGAGACAGTTTCAGGGCGGCACATCCTCGAAGGACATCCCCCAGAACATCTGGAGAGAGATGGAATGTTCTGGATCATTCCGATGCAGGATCAGATCGTGCTGTGTCGCGTGACATGGACACTTTGTTAGGTCTAGGGTTTGATAGAATAGACTGCGTTCATTCGGGTGCGAGTGGCCATGGAGGGCACCGGCCAGGGTTTGACAGCGAGCGTTCCCGATCCATGTCCATGCGAGGGCTTCTGAAGGGCCCGAGGGTTTCGACTAGCCGATCGGATACCGCCGGCTTGGCACACGGTCGAACCCTTAGCCACTTGCTGGAGACAGAATTAGAGACACCTGTAGACACGAGCCAGAGTGGCAGGGAATGTACGCCCCCTCCCCCCACCCTGGAGGACCCCCTAAACACCCTCCTTT
Source organism: Ulvella scutata (assembly GCA_032359135.1). NCBI lineage: Eukaryota > Viridiplantae > Chlorophyta > Ulvophyceae > Ulvales > Ulvellaceae > Ulvella > Ulvella scutata. The sequence continues at coordinate 43,077 of JAUMHD010002672.1, forward strand.
CTCCATATGCGATTCGCACAAGGCAGTGCGTGCATTGGAAGCGTGAAGAAGCTGCATGCCCGTAACCTTCAAGACGGTTATTACCCGCTGTTATTCATCGCTCTCTTCATCTGTTGAAACATTCCACATTGCATGAACCTTGACTTGCAAGTTTTGAAGGCTACATGATACATGGTTTTCGACATTCGGCATCACCATTGCAGCTTTCAGAAGCAAGGTTGCACTCGTAGCCACACATGTATGCTAATGCACAGAGACGTCCACGGCATTTTGTGCAGGTGTCCCATGGACAGGCACCCAAGAGCGTGCGCCCAGCCTGTATGCCCCCTCACAGCCCGCCAAGTGCTTTGATCGAACTGGCGAGGATAAGGAAGGCGAAGAACAGGACGCTGGGCGAGGCAGGCGTACACACACACACTCATCACACCTGCCACCTCCTTTCGAGGGTTCTTCCTCGAAATGTCGACAAACCTCAGACTCTCTCGCATCTCATGCATCCCATGCATTGCCGTCAGGTCACACTTCGAATATCTTCAGTGCCGCTTCTGGCTCCTGGACAGTCAGCGTGGCGTCCGCAGCAGAATCGGATACGTTTTTGTCTCCAAAATCTGCGGGATCTCCCAGATCTCCGCTGCCTGCTGGCACATCCAAGGACACCGGCGCCACTGCACACGGTCTCCGTCCACGCCTACCTGAACCGCCTGCTGACACAGCTTTGGAGCACTGCGCAGCCGATTGCTCCAACAGTGGTGGCAGCGATGCTGGAATGCGAGATAATCTGGAGAGTGTGTCATCAACAGAGGCGACATGTTCGTCAGGTAGGCGTAGATCTGCGCAAACGAAATCCCGTGCCTCGCCCTCCTCGTTGCATGTCCTGCGCACCCCCCCTCCCAGGACAAGTAATCTCCAGGATAAGCAAGGCGAAGCATCTGTGGTAGCTGATGGTCAGTGCATGGAACCCATGCATGATTTCGGGACGGATGGCAAGTCGACCGAGAGAGTTCCAGTTGCTGAGTCTTCAAACGATGACAAACATGCGATTGACTTTGAAGCTACACTGAGGCGCCGTCATGATGTGGACGGCCCAGTCACCTCTTCGTCGCAGAATGGGCTGGAAGTGAAGGTTCAAGAAGCTGCTACTGATGCCGGTGTGGCAACACAGGTGTGTTCTGATGCAGATGGCATCTGCCGCGTTCCAGTGAATGCTTGCGTTCCCACTGTGAACTTCTCCTTTTGTTGTGATCGTATTAGTGCTCTGAATATGGTCGATGCTGGCATGCCCCTCTTCAGGGTTGTTTGTTCGTTTATATTATGAACTCACATCTTACTTCCATAGTCTCACTCATGGACCAACCCTGCTTCCCTGTTGATCCATAGATTTTGATTCTCTGGAACGTTTGTCACAAGAAAATAGTAACCAGAAAGGAGGTCATGTTTGGCCTAAAGTGCTGTCTTGTGATGGTGCAGATGTGCCATTCGAATGAATTTGGTGCTTCGTAGGTGACCCTGCATCGAAGATAACCTTGCATTCTATTTGGGTTCTTACCCTTTCATTTCCTTTTAGTCTTGCACCAGAGGTGATGAAATCACCAGAGGTGATGAAAGACGTGGTGTCGCCCACATGAAGTTTTCATGAGTGCATTGCACGCCCCTCAACCCGTGCACTGAAAGCATGTGTTTCATACATGCGCAGGATGCTCCAGCGATAGACATAGCGCGAGATATTCTGGGCTCCATGCCCCTGGAGTCCCCCAAGGCCCCCTTCATGGGGACTTCCTCAGCCCCACCCCTCAGCCGCAATTGTGCACATGCCAGCGACTCCACTGACACCGTGGTTTGCCCCTCAGCCACTACCCCTCAGCCACTGTCAACAGACGATGAGTCGTTCCCAAGCCCTACCATCTCGTTCGCTGTGAGCAGCCCCTCAGCTGCACAGGATGCATGTGGGAGCAACCCTGCACCTGAGAGCACCTGTGGCCACAATGCTACACTACCCCGCGAGGTGGCCACCAGTGGTGACCCTCAGAGCTTCGGTGTGTTTGAAGTTCCCAAGCTTGTGTTTGACGCGTCAACAACCAACGAAGGAGTAGTGTTCGAAGACCAGATGCCCCACTCTGTAGCCCCCTCAAACCCTAGCACCCAAACCCCATCACAACCCTCCCGCTCTAACCCTGCAGCATCTCCACCCCAGGTATTTCACATCCGCCATAGCTCGACGGGGGTCAGTGCTGTCGAATGCATGGGCAGCGACGCAGGGTTGTCGGAACGAGGAAATCCCGATAGTGTGCGGATGCGCGCGTCTAGCGCACCTGTAGCCACTTCTTCACGTGGCAGTGATGCTGGTGTTAGATGGCAGCTGGATAGGAAAGTAAATCTGGCCAAGGTGATGCAGGTGTGGGTGCATGTTTTGTTGCAATTTCACATGCATGGCTGCTTCCTGTTCTTCTTCTCTTCTTTGTGGACGTTTTTCTGGTTCAAAAGTGGGCTGGTGCAAAGTGGGTTTTGTTGAGAGATTAAAGGAATGCATGAATCGTATGCATTTGCAGGTGCCACCGGTATCCATGGACCCCAGCGTCAGCTTGGAAGCGATATTTTCGATGATGAACAACATGGCAATTGAAATAGTTCCGATTGTGTCCACAGGTGGCGTTTATCACGGGCTTCTGACGCGCGAATGCATGATGCGCTTTCAACGTAAGCATAGATGCCCCAATGATCTGTAGAGTGTCGTAATGCATGAAAGGCATGAATTATTGTGGGGTAAGTATTTTCTCGAATATATAGCGCAGTGCCACATCGCCACCACTTTTGGTTTTCTACTATTTGACTTTGATTTTATTTGGTGGATTATATTTTGTCTTTCTCGGTAGCGCTGGGCGAGAGTGATGCCATGTATTAATGTTCATGTAGAGTTGGTGTGTACTTGCTGTGGAATGCCAGTTTCTTTGCGGACACATAGTTGCATCAGAACATGCACAGCGAGTGGCCACAAGGAGCGCATAGCTCCAGAACCATCTGTAAGAAGGACCATGGCCACGAAGTTTCCTGTCACAATCCGAAAATTCATCTAACGTATTGGAAGAGCCCAAACACCCACACGCCACCCACACACACCTTGTTCGTTGGAGAAGATGGGACGCACTCAGTTGGCCCCATTGGGGTGTGCTGCTTTTTGCCGTTTTGGTGATTACCGTCGCTATCATTCTGCACTCCTTCAGAGCTGATGGCTGCACCATCTTCGACGGAGACCTTCGACGGTCAGTGGTACCAACCCCCCACTTTCCACGTACTCTTATTATTAGGACTGTGCTACCTTTTGTGTGCAAGTATCAGTGCATTTTTGACGCTCTGCACATGAAACCTCAGCCACTTTGGACTGCAAATTTACTGTTACCCAGTGGTTACCGACACTGCTTGTCAAGGGCTCAGCAGCTGATCTGAGTGCTCATTTTTATCAAAACAGGTTCTTCTCTGTGTTTGGAATGCTACCATTGACAGGCGGCCTTAAAATCTACACTGCTACTCATGTTTGAATCGAGATTCCCCTTAAGCCATACACAAAACTGTACTCGACAGCCGTCACGACAGTACTACGAGTTCATGTCGACACAGCTACCACCACAACACGATGCGGTCGCCACAGCAGTCTCTGCATCGCCACCCCCTCTGCTCCCGCCACCCTGTCACAGCACAACTACTACCATACTTTCTGTGTGGTGTTGAGTCGTTGCTGCAGCTAGTGTCTGCGTTTGTTGCTTGATTTCAGATGATCTGCACCGGTGCACTTCAAGAGTGGTTCGAGAGCGCCACGGCACTGTCCATTTAAACACACAACTTCCAACAGACCTACTGCATCAACAACCAAAGGAACTACCATAATGTCTTGGATACAAAGAGATTCTTCAGGCTATCACACTCCACAGGGGTGGCCCCCACCAACATTCCAACCACCGGCAGCAACGCGTCTCTTTCACTCGCTTTGCCTGCCGATATCGCTTCTAAGAGCTTCATCAGAAGGTTCCGCAGGTAGGGCACGTCTAGATTGCTTTGATGAGAACCCCCCTTCTGAGAGGGTTTCCTGGCAGTAGCCCCCCCTGCGGTAAGCTTGCTTGCGCGATGTACGTTATCGAGGGAGATGGAGACGTCCGCAGCGGCCACGCCGAAGCCGTTCAGATTCATGGAAGTTGAAGGGGTGATGTTGCTGACGCGGGGGCTACGGGTGGGGGTGTGGGACTCTGGGGAGGGGGGTTGTAACCCGGGTAAGAGGCCTTGGCCCCAGTATGCCCCGCTGCTGGTGCGTGTGGCAGGAGTGTTGATGATGGCGCCAGGCACACCTGCATTTTGCGGCATTCTTTTTAAATTGTGAAAACTCGAAACTTGGGACAAAACACTGTAAAGCACTGGGCAAAAGCGAAAAGCCCTAGAATCGACATGCGTACACACCCACATCTTCACTCAGGAATCACAATGGAAGTCTTTACTGCACTCTTTCCAATGTCATGTCAGTGGGCTGCTTCAGTATTACATACCAATATAGCTCAAAGCCCACAGCACATGGAGTGAAGGGCCGCCAAGCTACGTGCAACTGGTCTTGCCTATTTTATACTGGCTTTTTGGCTTGCAAAAGGGTCGCAATTGTTCTGGCCCAAGCAGAAAGCGAGGCCCGCACCTAAAATTGGGTTTGCAGCACTTGACGCATGCATGGACATCACCAACTCAGCTTCTAAACGGCGCTTTGCATCCTGACAAGAGGAGAGCTCCTTTTCCAGCCTCTCCAGCTGCTTTTCTAGCCGCGCCTGCGCCCTTTGCGCCTCCGCACGCAACGCTTCTACGTGGAAATCACTTGTAGCCACATCCTGCTGCATATGCATGCACACATAAAAGGCACATACAAACACACGAGCCCAGACACTTTCAATCCGTGTAATGCCATGCTTACCAAATTCTGGAATGAGTACAGTGCATGCGAACACTTTCATCTGCAAACTTTTGAGCTGATACAATTCAAGTTCAAATTTGACCTTGAATTAGAAGAGTTGAAACAATACCTGCTGTGCTGAGGCTTGCTGGCGGGATGCCTGATGGCATGCATTCTGCGCGTGCAGAACGTGGATGTCCTTTTCTAATGTCCTAACCCGCTCCTGCGCCGCTGCTGCTTCTCTCTCTGAAGCCTCGAGCGCCTCACGAGCCTCCTGTAGACACTCAGTGAGTGAGACATGTGAAAAACGTACAGCCTCCATGCATGGGAAGAAGCATCTCCTAGTATGATCTATAGCTACTCAACCGATGAGCAGGCACAAGTGTTGATGTTGATGTAGCCAAGGTCACTGACCACTGAGACATGTAGCGCTGCATCCCCCTGCCAGCACAGAACATTGCATCAACAACAAGCCCCTCAGGGATGCGCACTGTGTACGGCTGTCTTTACACAACGCCGATACATGGCTGCCATGGGAGGGTTCTTGCAATCAGAACTGCAACTGAAACGCGAGGTGCACCTGTGGCCATAACGATCGATCTGATCCGATCGCGCGAAGCCGCCCAACCACCTCGTCTCGGATTCTCTTCTCCAGCTGCGCTGCGCGCGCCTCCGCCGCATGCTGCTCACGCAGCGCCGCCATCATCGCGTCATGTGCCGCGGCGGCGCGCGCGTCCGCATCTGCTGCGGCTTGCGCGGCTTGCACACTCTCATGCATGTGCGACGCGACTTTTGCTTCTAACGCCTCGGAGATCTGCAGCAAGAACACGTCACAAAATATGGAATGCATGAAATGCATGCATTCTACAAGGATACAGGTATTGTGTAGCTGTAGTGGACCGAATGAATGGTGTTGTAGCCATGGACGTTCTCATGCGATGCTTTCAGATGTGATTGCCAGAAATCAAACGAGAATTCGGTCCACATAGATTCTTTTAAGAATCAACGTGATGAATGATTCTACTATATGGCTATAGGTACAACTTCACACCGCTGTGTTTCAATCTCGTTGAAATGACAACAGGCTTGGATGACCTCAAGGACGGGTCAGCAGTTCACAGTAAAGTGCACAGTAAAGTTCACACCTCGCGGAAATGGTCAGCGCGGCTGCGCTCAGAGGAGGCATCATCCACCCTCCCCTGCAGCGCCGCCACCTTGGCCTCCAGCTGGCCCTTCTCCTCGGCTACCAACTCCAGCGCAGCCACCTGTAGCCACTACGGCTATCAGCTGATACCAGCACAAAGGCAATGTCCGACCATGTCACAGAGGCAGGCTGACACACACAGCAACTCTGCCACCAACTCAGAGCAGCTCCACTGCCAGTGCAGCTTGCAGTGTTGCAGTGCCAGAACAGCCAAAACTTCGCAGTTTGAGGCAGAGCACGCATGCATGCATGCATGCGTGCTAGAACCGGCAGACTGGGATTCCTGCGGTGCGCAGACATGCTGGCGAGGGTGGCTTGAGGGGGGGGGGGGTGAATCAGGGGAATGGCAGGGAGGGGCAAGCGGAAAAAAATGTCATGCTGCCGCTGACATTTTTAGGTTCTGTGCATACAGTAGCTGCCTGCTTTAATCCATCACTGTTGTGTCGGCCACTTCCCTATATCCACCAGAAATCAACCAGCATATACGGATTCCTGCACCTCTCCAGACGTTCAATTGACGATCGTTTATCTGTCATTCACTGTATCCCGATGCTGATACATGGATGCACAGGTGCTTGGAACAAAGAGCCTGACTGTATTATATGTTCGTGCGGCGTTCGTGGTTCTGTTGTGTCCGTTGGCGTCATGCGTGTCAACTACCTTTCCGGTTATGACAGTTTTTCGGTTTTTGGAATTCTCTGCATTTCAGGCTTGTAGTAACAGGTAGCGCACCTGCGCCAGTGCAGCGGCCTCCCGCCGCTCTGCAGCCTGGGCCGCCGACGCGGCCTGCGCCGCATTGCGCTGCGCTGCGTGCAGCGCTGCGCGCTGCGTGGCGGCCTGCGCATCGCGCTCAGCCGCAGCGTCGCTCGTGCGCGCGGTGGCATCGCTGGAGGCGTCAGCGGCGCGCGCTTCGGCGGCCTTGGCTTTGGCCGCGGCGGAGTCCGCCTCTGCCTGCAGCTTCTTGCACCTGCCCTCCAGCCTCTCTGCGCGCTTCTGAACTCCCAACAGGCCAGTCGTTAGACTTCCAGTCACATTGAGGAGCAAACAGCTCGAGGCTGCGGTGCCCCAGTGACCACAGAGGCGACAGCAGAGATGACAGCAGATCAGGTGTATTATTATTATTGACAAGTTGTCAGCCACTGTCAGCCAAGTTAATTATCTTCTCACCCCGGAGAATAATGAATTTATTGTACGTAACACCCACCCAAAATGAAAACTGCAAACTATCTCGCTGACATAATTTGCATTTCCCCATTCCTTAACGATATCCCTGCAGCAGATCTATCAGCATAGACAGGCAAATCAGTGGCTTGAAACACACAACAAATTTCACGCACATTTCACAGCAGCTTCGGAGGCAGAAGTCATCAACACACACTCGCACGCACATTGAATAAGAAAAAGGACGTCACATCGCAGTACACATACGACACAACTCTGAGCTCATATCAAAGGTGACACTGCCAGCGCCGCACAGCCAACAGGTGACAGGGTGGAGCACCGCGCACTTCTGCATGTGTTGCGCGATCTTGCTCTGACAGGACCAGCTGCCGCGCCATCCTAAGCTGAACCTGTGCTGCCGCAAGAGCCCCCTTGTCACTCCCCTTCTTCTCCCCCCCCCCTTGCCTGTCCCCGCTTGAAGCCACGTCTGACTTGCAGGGCGAACCCCCACTCCGGGGGCTTCGAACCCCGCCCGCTGCCGCGTCCGTCACGCCGTCACTTGTGGCGCGGCGAAGGGCGTTTCGGAGCTGCGCAACCTGACCCTCGAGTTCTCGAACTCTGGAGTTACCGGGGGTGGCCACAGGGGCAACACATGCAGCTGTTGCAGCATTGGAGGCTGCGGCGAGGAGCGCGGTGGAGGCATCGGTGGTCGCCTCTAGACACAGCCTGCGCTGGTGCTCGAGCTCTCCAAGCCTGGCCTGTATGCATGCTTCACCATCACCTATCATGCATGCGCCTATCATGCATGCGCATCAGCGTGCGCGTGCGCACCACAATCATTGAGCAGAAAATAGAGGGCTAGCTAGAAGCCAAACAAAGAGAGCACACCGTCACAAACAACACACAACCGCACCATCATCACAATTCATCACCTCGGCACTATCACACTGTTTTGGGTGGCATGGAAGTGGACAATTACTGAGTGTGTGCTAATCTGCAGGCATTTGCTATGAATATGAATGTGAACAAGCTTAAATACTAAAGAACCCCACTATTGGTTTTGTACCATGCCTTTCTTTCACATACAATCTCTCCAGTGGTGTCGATGTCATCTCCACAATCGGTTTTGTAGAAGTGCCCATTAGAAATGAAATCACCTGTAATAGCCGTGTTCACACACACGAAGGTACGCACCAGCATAGGGTGCAGATCAGCAGTTGCCTGCGCACATGTCCTCGGAGATCCGAACTTCAGTTCGGAGATCCCAGAGTCGACAGACACTGCGTTGGCTAGCTCGGCACGCGAGGGTGTAGGTGTGGCTACAGGTGGCGACGCTGTGGAATTGGAATCCCCCTGTAGCCGCATTTCCACCACACTGTTCGCGTCCACAGGTTCTGCCTGGAGAGGGCTGCAGTGTGCGGCCATCTGTGGAAGGCTCCGTTTTGATGGAGAACCATCTGGAAGGCTTTCGGAAACATTTCCAGCTGCAGGGGAGGTTGCGAAAGTTAACACGCCCCTTGAATCCAAGCTTGCAGAGTCTGCGAGATTTCCCGGTGCAGGTGTGAAGCTTGGTTCGAAAGGGGTAGAAGTATGGAAACTGTTGTTCGCGGCGATTTGGGCCGACATAATAGCTGGTTTCAACGCCAAAAGCTCGCTGTATATCGCATGCTGTTGAGACAAAAGCTCCTGTAGATTGTTTGCCTGCTGCATGATTGCGGCATATGGCGCCATTGCTGACTGGGCAGAAGCCCCAGAACCTTCTGGAAGCTTCTGAGGAACAGGAACTATGGAGCACTTGACAGTTTCAATGCCCTCTTCTGCGGTGCCCTCGGCAGACTGCACAGTCAGCAGTACCTGAACAGCTGCTGAGTCAGCATAGGGTTCAGAGGCGCGTGGACTGAGACCTCCATGCATTGCAGCACCTGCAGGCGCAGCTGCAGTGAGGCCGATTCTGGTTGCGGTGGAGTCAGGTGGCGTAGGGGGCATCGGCAGAGTTGTATATGATGCATTACTTGAACTGGCGCCACCGGCCGCGTGCATGTCCCTGAAAGGCGCTGATGCATGTGGACCATGCATCATAGTGGCGCCTTTGTTGAAGTGTGGCTGAAGGGTTGCTAGGCGTGCGCGCATCTCATTCAGCTCGTCTTGGACAGAGACCAGTAGCACTGTAGCCACATCTTGGTCGTTGATGTCGATCTCCCGAGCCTCATTCAGCAGCGCCTGCACCTCTGCGTCAATAGCATCCTCCTGCATGGCACCACCTTGTGTGGGATTTGTGTGGCTGTAAACAGTTGAGTCTGTGGCTGTTAACAGGCGGTTGTTGATATTGGCCATCTGTGCTGCTCTTGCCCATTTTCTGCCTTTATATGTTCTCGCCCACTTGCTGCCTTGCATTTCCGCTTGGAAGAGGAGCATACATACTCACGGTTACAAACCAGAAAGGCAGTGAATATGCATGAACCCAAACAGCCGAAAGCAACTACCACAGAACATCCACCACTTCACTCGAATGGCACACCATCACCATTATGAAAGTCTTTCCCAGCACAGACTATAATAGAGCCAACACATACTATAATTTCACGGGGTGTTCTTTTTTCGCTGCCCCGCCGACAGCCCTTCTATGGGGCCGGCACAAGCTCAAGGCTCGTGCCATGCATATGGCGGTAAACACATTTAAGCCTTGCACGCATGTGAACCATGCATTCACGTCCCCGGCTGTAAGTAAAATTGGAAAAACATAAATACTTAAAAAAATAGACTTGGGTCTGTATCAAAAAGCGATGGCGGCCTGGGCAACCGCAGTATATGGGCCCTGGGAGCCAAAAAAACGAAACCTTTCCCTCTTCATTAATCGGGAATAAGTTTAATTTTAAAAACTGTGCAAGAAAACCATGTGTTAGTTAACTAACGCATAGTTTCCAAACACAGTCTTAAAATCAACCAGCTGTATATTCACTTTCAAACTTTGAAAGGCAGCACGAGGTTCTGACACTCACCTGAAAACCCTTCTGCAACAGAAACTTGCGCATCGCTGACACACACTCCCCCAGAAGGTTCTTCTCCTGCGCATGGCGCCTCACCAGCGCACTGACATCCTCAGACTCGATCCACGTCAGGCGCTTGGCACTCTCCAAGCTCAGCCTCACATGATGTCTGCATGGCCACCATGCATCCGGCTTGTGTTGAAACGAAGTGTGCAGCAATGAGAACATACACAGTAACAGACTCTACAGCAACATCTGGTTACCACGAACCTGTATAACCCAAACTTCTGTTTGCAGTTGTTGCTCTTTAACTCATCACTTATCTTCATCTGGTAGCAATCCGTGGGTCCAAACAGCCCTCGCACTTTTGAAGGACTTTCTGTTATCGGTCTCTCACATTACATTATCACATGAGCGTTTGAAATGTTGCATATGGTGGTTGGATTCAAGAGATGTGGCTGTTTGCAAAGCAACTGAACTCGCTGGTAAATACCACAGCTGCATCCCTAACAAGGCAGACACAGGACAGCCACACAGATGCTTTGAAGACAAAGAAAGGTGGACTAAAAGCATGTCAGGACGCCGAAGACTTTTAGATTGTTAGCTTCTTGGATAAACTTGAGCCATGCTGGAAGGTTTCGTACACACTCAAAACAAAAAGTACTGAACCAACAGCCGAGGAATGGAGTTCGAGAATCAATCGAGCTCGTAAGGCGGTTGCAGAACATACACGTGCCAACGGTGTTGCGGGAAAGTGAAGTATGACGAGCTTCGTGCTGGATTAAGAACATGTTCCAAAGAACAGCTCAATGTGAATACAAGAAGTGATGCACAGAAGGTTATCAAATTGTAGGTGCAAGCCACGAACCAAGTGTCGTCCAACAGCGGTGCATAAACATGTTCATCTGCAAGATTGGGGTAACCAAGGGGGCTAAGTCTGCAGACAGTAGGGATGGTGTTGGGGCACTATACCTGTCTGGGTGTGCCACTGCCCGCTCTTCCTTCACTGCAGCTTTCACAGCTGCAGCTCCAGTGTTGACAGCTTGACCTATAGATGATGCAACGCTCTTATAGGACGCGTTACTACCCACTGTGGCCAGCCAGTTCTTCATGATATGTTTGGTACAGTAAACGCTCGCCTCACTCTACAGCAACCGATGATCGGGACACAATATCCTGAGGAGTATCTTCAGTGTCATTATGATAGTGTTGATAGAAGCTGAAACGGTCAGAGCGGCTACGTTGTGATAGACAGACACCAAGGCTGTGCGTTTCTGCCAGCAGCACCCAGCAGACGTGGTTCCAAGCAGGTGACATGAGACAAGAGGCGTCTATGAGTCGAGTGGCCAGGGACCTGCAGGAGTGCCCGAATTCATGGGCACAGTGCTTTCTTGGCATGCGCATGCGTAGTGAACATTCGCGTCAAGTTGTGGTGAACTGAGGAGACAGTTTTGTCAAGCACCAGGTATGCTCTGGACTGGTTTCTTGCGCCAACACTCGTGTTTATGGCTTGTTTTGTTACTGCGAAAGATGCGCAACTTGTGCACTTGTGTGTTGCAGCACATGCTAGTTTGTGTTCACTGCACCGATCGCATAGCATACTGCATCGTGCCACTTAGGCCCACATACACACATTGGTAGTGAACGTGTTGTTTACTCTAGTCTGGTGTTTAGGCAGCCATGACCAAGCGCCATGCGCGGCTTGGTAGAGGATGGGAGCACCGCATGGCTATGCTCAGGTACAAGTACCCGTCTACAACACCGTGAATCAGTGCACTTCTTTATCCCTTACCCTATTCAACAGATCCCAAGTTGCTCTGCGGCTCCAAGCTGCATCGGAGCCATCTATGCCACAGTCGCCGTGAGCGGCTCTGCCCCTGTCAGATTTGTGAATGAACCCATTGATGACGTTGCAAGTAACCAGTTGGATGGTGTTATGTCTGTTCTGGTGACGGGAGCACGCGTCGATGTCCAGAATTATCAAGTAAGCTAAGCTTTGTAGTCTTACAAGCTGAGGAGGCAACTAGACGAGAACCCAGATAGCTGGACAAAACATCCTAACAAATGGTAGTATTAATTTCACTTTACTACTGCTACATGCCGGAAAGGCAATAAGAGGATAGGACTCCAGGCAGCTTGACGATATCCGACAGCACACACGCTCTACAATTCCATGCCTGCAAGCTACCTGCTCTACTACAATATATTATGGTGATTTTGTTGATACAATTCCTCATTCCTGAGTTGGTTGAGACTGATGCTCAAACTCGCTGTTGCGGCTTTATACCATTGTTTAGTACGCATAACGCCGACGGCTACGCAGCATGAATGTAGACACGCTCAACTGTACATGTAAATTGCTTTCGCATGGCATTGTAGACGATCTCAGCGGCAATCGTGGTCTCCACATGTCAGACCTGCTACTGTAAATTAATGTAGTGCTGCTGGAACATCAACAGACTGCATCGCTAACTGGGCCACCGCAGTCACAACTTGTTCTCTTCGTAGTTGCATTCCCTCCAGGTCGTGCTGGTGCCGTTGCGCTGCTCGAAATAAGTACCGTAAGTACCCACAGCAGTGGAAAAAAAAGGCGCAGACCGTTACGTTTCTCCAAGGGGGGGGGTTGAACAAAACCCAAAAACACCGAATTTCGTTACGTTTCACCAAAGGGGGGGTTTGGCAAACTTTCCAAAACCACCCATGCCGTAACGTTACATTCCAAGGGGGGTTGGCAGATACAGTGCAGCGTTACAGTCAACCAGTAGTGTACACGGTGTGCACCAGGCAGGTAAACATGTCAGACCCTGGTGATATTCGCAGTGCCATTGCTAGCAAGTTTTCTAAGCCACCAAAGCCTCCAGATCCAGTAGCAATACAAGTAGAGTGTGCGTTTAAGATTGCTATTGCGCGCTTCAAGGAAGGAACTCGGGGCTAAGCGTTGCGTTACATGCTCAGATTCAATGGGGGGGGATTGAAAACTCCGTGTCAACAGCGAAGTACGTTACATTTTCCAAAGGGGTTTGAACAGAGTGAAAAAGTGCCTCAAAAGCGTCTGAAACTTATTATCGGGGGTGCGTTACTCGTGGAAATGTTTTTTTTCGGTACGTTACTTTTCCACTGCTGTGGGTACTTACGGTAAGTGGACCTGCATGCATGTTTATGTCCGGGTGGTTGCCCATTCACTTGGTGACGATTCACTGCATGCGATATTCTTTCTCAGATTGCACCTGTGTATTAGCTGACGTTCGTTAAGCAGTGCGGTTCCAGTGATACCTTGCATTTATCATGCTGCACCTTCAGTGAGAAGATCCCCCATCACCCCAGCTTTCCCACCCGAATGCAGATGGTACTGAATACAGACGGTGCTAAATCTACGATATGCGCATATACTGCTTGGGTTGTCGAATATATGCCCATTCCTTCTCACAGCATGAAGGCGCAATACACAGTTGATCAGGGGTGCAACATCACATCTTGTGTTCAGCATGGATAGCATAGAGCTACGATCGTGCAGTTGTGTCAATTGAGTGAAATATGGCCCTTTTTTGGTATCATGCTTCTCGCTGTTTAGGGTGTGACTCCTTTCTCTTGCCCATCTGCAGCCTTTTCGGCTTTTTGCACACATTCAAACATGTAGCATGTTCAGGCACTCTCAAGAGACATCTCACACACCTCAGGTGCTCTGTACAGGACGATGGTCACGCAGTTGATCCAGCATGAGAGGATAGAGACGACTCTGCCAAAGGCGAAGGAGCTCAGCCGGTATGCAGACTCCTGCATCACTCTAGCCAAGAAGGCACGCCTCTCTCTCCTGCCCCGCACCTGATGCGCAGGTGTTCGGAAGGATACCGTTTCCATTGTTCAAAACGTTTGTCCTGGTGGATCAGAATATGCTTCTGTTTCTCTGTGAGTTGTTGCATAGATGCAGATACAGTGCATCTAGTAATCATGAACATCTTAAGTGTAGTATGCATCTATAGCGGCTAAAGATCTTCCTGCAGTAAAACTCGGATTACAGATGCTATGGTTTGTTGTGTTCTCTGTGCTATCTTCTCGGCAAGCAAGATCTTGGTGCCCAAGAAGATGTTTGGAATTGGGTTATGAATTCGGCGGTTTCTGCGGAGTAGTCAGCTTGCCCAAAACGGTAGAGACGTTCTGAGCATGGAATCCCTTCCACTGGTTTCATGTCGCAGAGCATGTCACTCTCTGCACACTGCACATCACATCTGCACTCACACATTCAGGGGCATTATCTGTGCCTTAGGGAGTGAGCGCAGAGCAATCTTCTCGAGATCAGATAGTCCATTTGTTTGGAGTGCACGTGACGATCCATCTTCAGGAACGTGGTGCACTGGCACTTGCAGTGATCAGTCGCCCAGTATACGCAATGCTACGCCCTCACGCCCCAGTGCGCACGGGATGCGGAGCTTGTATGGCATCGTGCCTCGTATAGATCTATACGTATCGCCATGGCCACTTCGGTCTGTGCCTCTGAGCCGCCACTTGATCAACTTAGGTGCCATCCGGTGTAATGAATCATCGCATAGACAGCTGGATGATGGTTCCCCAGCCGTCAGGGAATCGTAACGCTGTCTAATCGCCCGTTGACAGAAATGGCAGATTTGTCTGCTGCTGTTTGAGCATTTCTTCCACGCTGCGTGTGGCTATTGTAGATCTTTCCAGCACACTTCCTGTTTTGGTCTGTCACAACGAGTGTGTGGCTGTTAAAGTATGACAGAGAAACGGCAGCGATGGTTTCCTGACCATCTGTCAATGAACCAAAACGCACGAACCATAAGCAAACTCACTACCCATCAGCAATAGCATGCAAGTGCATGCCTTCCTGTCTCTCATGTTCACTCTCAAGTTACTTCCCTGTGCTCCGGTGGTGTTTCTCTGCGTGTTCTTTTGCACAAGGCGCCTGACGGTCTCGTTACGTGGGTCGCAATCCATGGTGGCTGACTGAGAGTCTGTTGCAGCAAGGTGCTGACAGTATCGCTACCTGAGCCCTGACCGTCTTGTTGCTGTTTCATGCTGCCACATATGCTCACAACTTCTCCCTGGCTGACGCGGAAAGGCTAGTCCTTGCAGGCCATACAAACCGTTCAGGGATTTAATAGGCATGAAAAAGGAAGCGAATCAATAGCCAAAAGCAACTAACACAGAGTGTCCACCGCTTCACTTGAATGGCTCTTTTTATTTCGTCTCCATATTCAGCGCAATAAATCTGATTGCATATTGCCGATTCAGGCGCAGATAAAAATTACCACCGAACGAATGTTCCAGCGATCAAAATGTACCAGGGTCTTGAGGTTTGAGGCTGTGCAGAACACTCAAACGTCCAGGGTCCAAGCTCAGGGAATCATCAGAACCGAGAAGGAGCAGCACAAGTTGTTCATGCTGTTGGCGGATCGATACAAGGACCGAGAGGGCGGGTACACTAGGGTTGTTCGCACCCGAAACCGGTTAGGCGATGCGGCTGTTATGGCGGTCGTGGAGTTTGTGGATCGACCAGGCGAGCTGAGAACGCCCAGGCCTGCCAGGTCGATGCTCCCCTTGGCTGCAAGGCCCTTGCTTGATGAGCAAGAAAGCGAGGCGAATCCTCTTTTAGCCACCGTTTAGCTTCGTCATGCATGAATGTGGAATGGTTTGCATGGGGATGGTTCGTGTTCTGCAGAATTCTGGCGCAGCACAGAGATGTTGGGACGTTCTGAAGTTTGAACTTCACGTGAACTGAAGCTTGAACTTAAGTTCCTGTAGCTATTTTGAAACATGCATGCTGAATTCTTTTTCAGTTCTTGGTGTATGGTTTGGTTGAGTACCTGCCGCTGGCGTGGCTGGTAGTGGTGGCTGAGTTTGAACATAATTACGCACAATGTCTGAAGACAGATGGCATGCATGTGCACACGGTGAGGAATTAACGAGACAGATACCATGTTATGATTAAACTGAAGATGCAGGTGCAGTATATCACAAGGTTATGCATCGGTACTGCTGCTGACAGGGAGGGGCATACGTGTTATGGCGGGGGACCTTCAGATCCCGCATTGCCTAGAACACGCATGATTGTTCGCATGTTCTAGTGTTCGTTGGACTTGCAGCCCACCGTGCTGAGTACTAATGCTCTGTACAATTGGATACAATCCGTACTTGGATGTGATAAACTGTTAGGCCGTACATACCGGAACCGTAGTGAATAGGCATGCACCCGAATAGCCAAAAGGAACTAACCACCACTTCACTCGAATGGCACAACAGCAACGTCACGAAAGTCTTTCTCAGCACTCTTTTTGTCTGGACACCGCAGCCTTCCAACTCTCAGGACATGAATATCATCGATCACAACAATATGATTACATTGACAGTGTCACAGCATCGCAATAGCACGAGTGCGTAAACAGAGGAGGCATGTGCATTGCGCCAGACACTTTTGTCCAATATCTGCCTTTTCGGCATGGAACGGACACAATATCGACAACCTACGTGCTATACCAGTTTCAAGACAGGAAGCCTCGAGCTCCAACACTCCTGCAACCGTACGTCTCATTCACAACCGCACCGCCGCCGTCCTCATGAAACAAACTCTGCAGCAACGTCTTCGTTTTCTTCTTTGGGGCAACTGTCATCTCAGGGCGGTCCGCCACTCTCTTCACGGCCCCCTCTGCTGCTGCAGCATCTGCCTTGCCTTTGGTTTTCGCCTGCAACGATCATGTATCGTCAGCATGACCATCATGATGCTTCATTTTGCTACTGTTCACGGTTCTCCTGTTTGCTGATGGTCCGGGCGAGCCCCTAAAGAGATATATCTAGAGACAGAGACATTTCTAGATATCTCGGCAC
The DNA here is from genome assembly GCA_032359135.1 of Ulvella scutata. Classification (NCBI taxonomy): domain Eukaryota; kingdom Viridiplantae; phylum Chlorophyta; class Ulvophyceae; order Ulvales; family Ulvellaceae; genus Ulvella; species Ulvella scutata. The sequence goes on from JAUMHD010002672.1 coordinate 60,187, forward strand.
AACATGCATGAGGTCCTCCACTTCACAGAGAGAGGCAGGAGATGACAGAAGGCCGTTCTATTCTTTAGGGGTAGTTTCTTTACATTTGGGGTTCTTCTATGATTGCCTAGCCCAGCATGTGGCAGCCACCGCTTCATCAATGTCACGAAATGCAGACTTCAGTTTTTCTATGCATATATCTTGCAACATCAAAGATAGAGAATGGTTGGGAGTCCAAGAAGCAACACGAAACATGCGTATGAAAAATCACGGACTGAAGAGGACATACCTTGACACTGATACAATGAAGAAGAGCCTTGGCATCCTCAGCATCGTCTCCCTCCGGATTTACTACCAACAACTCAGTGTCTTGCCATTTACCCCCTCCAGCCACAACCGCCTCAGCTACTGCGCGAGCTGTGTCCCCCTTCTTCGACTTCTTCTTTTCGGTCTTTGCGTTCGGTGAATCTTCCAGAAGCTTCTTGCAAGCATCAAGAATGAGTTCCTGTGCTACTTTCGGGACCTTTTTTGCACCGCTTTCGGTGAAAAGCAGACCAGAGGTTCTGTGTAGGAACGTGCGGTTGCGGCCGTTGAGAGGGACCCCGGTAAGGGGGCATTCAAAGGGGGCTTCACCCCCGGGTCTGACCCCCACATCATCTCCTGCGGTCCTGCTGCACAGCGTGCCACACTTTGTCACTACTGATTGGACTACACGTTCTAGACGTCAGACAGCTTCTGCTGGATAGGAAGCCTACCCCTGGTGACAGAAACACATGACATTAAACTATACATTGAATTGTATAACTTTCTTTCTGGTTGAGACTCCAGATGCAGAAATCCAGATGTCAGGACACTAAAGCTTGCAGGCGACCCTAGATTTTGGGCAGCCCCAGACCTCAGGCACATGAAGTCAAGAAGAGGTGTTGCTTACACAGATACATCACGTGCATGCAACCCCTGAACGATTCAAGTGAAGAAAGAGCTTTTCACGAGCCTTTTTTCTATCCTTTTACGTGGAAACCTGTCAGCCCGGTGGGGGTATGTGTACAAGCGAACTGTTCACACTGTGAAGTAGCTTCTGGATATTATGGTGTTGTTACCCATTTACCTCCCTACCTGATGCCCTTTACGCATGCACTGTGGAGGGCATAGAGCACAAACATAACAGAACAGGACGTCCACACAGCAGAACAGGACGTCCACACAGCAGAATCCGAAACAAGAGAAATGACAATCAACACGATTGCAAAAGAAAGATGACTGGCAGGATATGCGTACTGCTCATAGGTCTGGTTCAGGGTTGGGTTGACGGGAATCAGCTCCTTCAGTCGGATGTGGCTGAGATTCTCGGGCCACTTGGCCCCCAAAGCCTTCGCTGACAAGCCTTCGAGGATGTCTTCCTTGTTAAATAACGATCCTGCGACATCTGCGACAATTGGTGGCTTTAGAGGTTTGCCACTGTACCCGCATTGGGTCCATCTTGCGTGGCGCTGCTGGGCTGGGTCTACCTGCATACGTGGGCTCATGCAGGTGATGCCTCTGCAAAAGAAAATGATCGACATTACACGAAGGATGGAGCATAGCGTTACACCCCTGTGTCTCTCTCGAAAAGAAAAGCACGCACGAACATACATCAATTGTTCAGTGTTGCAAGGTGCTGCAAAAAGAGCTGATCGTGAGATCGAGTGAAGACGGGCGTGGAAAAGGTTGGAAGATGAACCTTCTCTTCTTTTTTCTCCTTGTACATCTCCAGGTATGAAGAGCGAGACTCAGCTCCAGTGGACCCACCATCGCCTCCAGAGCCTCGGAGCCGCAGGCAAGCTGTCTGTTCCCCTGATTGAGTGCAGCCGTAGTTGTAAACATTACGAACACTGTCCATCCTGACGGATATGTCTGCAAGCACAGAGCAGCTTGATGACGAGCAGGGACTGTACTTCCTTCTCGGACCCGGACACAAAAGCCATAGCCCCGGACTCCAGGAAGCGGGATCTGAGACGGCTCTATTTTAAATATTGTTGTTTCAGTGAGCAGGCTGCGCATACCTGCTAGAAGGAGACTCGACGTTCTTACCCAGGCCTGGGATACCTGCACAGAGGAAGAGGAAGAGGCTTCTCCTGCACGCCAGCTACGGCAGCCACAGAACAAATCAGCAGTATGGGGCGTATAGAACAAGTAGATGGCAGTTGAAAACAGTGCGGAGTGACTGCGAGCTGAGTGCGCCAGAAAAAAGAGTGACAGACGCCTCGCTGGCTGTTATGGATGTAGAGTGCCGCCTACTTGGGAAATTCCAGTCATCTTCAGGCGTTTTTACGGGCTGCCGAAGTTCGCATCCCACAATTTGGCTGACGGTAATCGCCCATCTTTTTTTGGCATGGGAATCAGTCATGCATACCAGGCGAAAGGCACCTTCAGCTGGTGATAATGAGCTCACGCAGCAGAACACTCTCTTTGCTCTCTGTGCGCAGGCTGGCATTTGACTGTGCAGCCGCTTGTATGGAGATAGCACAGCCACAAGCCAGGTGGACCGTGACGCAGTCCCACTACAGTAGTAGTGAGTATGCCAGCAGGCTCATTAGAAGCATCTCTTTGTGCAGCTGGACTGTCCCTTGTCGCTGCCTGTAGGTACTTCTACCAACAGAAGCAGACGGTACCTTTCAAGGTGCTGCTCAAGCTGATCAGGCATATGTTGGCTTTCATCCTCCGCAGAGCAGGAGAACCGTGTGAGATCGACTTGCAGAAGGTTTGCTATCTTACATCAGCCTGTTCTATTGCAGGCGACGTACTTCTTGGCTTGGCCAGTGCTTGGATCAGGCCTCATCCTTCTGGCCACACCAAAACAGAATCCGGAGGTTCGAGCCCCTCACCGTGTCACCCAAAACCACGTTAGTTGTTAGGAACTGGCAGGGGCATGCTCGCGCCTTGTTACTGCTGTGCCCTGCACCTTGGTGTTGCCATGTGTCAGTGTGCATGTACTCTAAAGAACTCTACGAAGTGCTCACCTCCAAGGTGTTGCTCATTTTATCATTTTTGCAGGCTCGATCCTCTCTGGATGGCTTCCAGATGATGCCAGCCCATCTGAAGACATCAGCTCACGCTTCAGAAGCCATGAACGCACTCAACGAGGCCCTGAACACTGAGTGTGAGGACAAGTAACCGCATATATCAAGACGTTCCCGTTGATTGGGTCTGTAACATTCAGATCTGGTTGCAATCGAGGACACCACGGGACACGGTTTGCGCCACACAAGTGACCTGTTTGCAAGCTGGGAAAGAAGAGGGCATCAAGGCGCGGCCTGATGGCTTCCATCACAGCCAATTCTGGCCCGAAGTATGCTTTCTGCCAGTTTTGAAGCTCAAAAAAATAGTTTGTGGCCTCATGACCTGAAAAAGCTTGAGAAAAGTTTGTGGCTGGCAAGTATCTGCGTAACACCGTTGACGTACTAGTTCTGGATCTAATTAGTGGTTGTTTTCTTCGTGATGTCTTGTAGTTTCGTGTCCTGCCCTCGCCTTATCTTCTCCCATTTGGAATGCTACCACACATCAGGTGTGGCTACACGAAGACAGGAACATAGTGCTGGTGTGCTTCAGGCCAAGATAGTAACTGTCTTCACACCCCATGTTCCAACTGACAGCTGTTGTTTGTCACATCTTCGATGTTTGAACTGTTTGCCTGTTGTGTTGTATAGAGAGCTTTACGCAGTCTGCTGTCTGATCTGTAGTCCATATTTACCCTGTCGGTTTCTACAATTGTTGCCACCAGATCAGGCGGTGCATGGGCAAGAAAAGCCCAATCAGCAAGAAACGACGTACAACATGCACCTCGCCCTCACTTAAAGGACAGTTTGGAGCGGTCAGAAAAGTGCTTCGCGTTTTTTGTGTTGCCATAGCACATCTTTTCACTTGCCAGTCTGCAGTTAGATACATGTTCGTATTGGTGCGCACCAACGTCACACAACCAGTTCTGATTCCCTCTTCTGCTGCTGGATACTTGTGCCATTCTGTAGAAGTGGTGGTTTGTCATTAATTTTACATTTGGATATTTGGAAAGTGCACAGGGCCTGGCATATGCACTGAGTTTTGTTGGGGAGTGTTGCTGGTGGATAACTCTTCATGCTTCAGTCCGTTCCAGATCTAGACCTGCATCCATTGCTGCCATTCTGAAGCAATGTTTCCATAATCTTGCTACTGTAACGTGCCCTTGCTGCTGGTCCCATAAGGCACAGCACTCACCACTAGATCGCATTCCCTGCCAATGCGATTATCAGTTTAGTACAGCACAGGTGTTGCATATGCATATGCACTGGTATCGCACTGCTCTCAACGCACATGCACTCAATGATGCGCAACGATCTACACTACTTGTGCACGCACTATAGGTGAACGTGCATGCACTATATCATATAGTCTATGTCACATAGACTATGTGTGAACGTGCACTATAGGTCAACGTGCATGCGCTTTTCGTAAACGTGCGCTATAGGTTAGCTTGCACTCAACTGTAGTGCAACTCTTACAGCAACACTTAAGGTTTGTGATGCAGATCTGGGATCCGCATAAAACGGAAGCTTCTGCCTTTTTTCGCATGCATTGCGGTGCTGGCTGCCGTCGCAACGTTTCTCACATTCTTTTTGAAAACTAAGGTGCCGCCGTCATCTGCTCCACCTCCCCCCAGTGCTTCTCCTCGCAGCACCACTCCTACAGGCGACACATCACGTAATGCTCCCCCAGCAGAGTCTGGCAGCAGCGCAAGTACCGCCGCCGGTGATGTACAAAAGGCGTCGAGTGTGCCAAGGATGTACACTTATGAGATTGTTCGCAAGATGCCGCATGACGCCCGTGCTTTCACGCAAGGCCTCGAGTATGAGCTTTATAATGGCAGAGATGTGTTTTGGGAGAGCACTGGGCTTTACAAGCAGTCGCAGATGAGAGAGGTATGCACCAGCTAAAATGTTGGGGTATGCTGGTTATCATTCATTTCTGGGAGCGGAGATTTTACATTTGCTGGATTTTACACCTTGTGAGAATAGCACCCTGGACTTGGGTTCTGAACAGAAACTTCAGAGCTTTGAAGCCACTGCTGTACACAGCAGTACTCCGGTGTGAAGGTTATTTTATTGCAGGTTAATGTAGACGATGGATCTGTGATCCGCGCCATCGACCTCCCTCCAGATTCCTTTGGAGAAGGTGTCACACGCACCTCCTCTGGGGGCTTGATCCAGCTGACCTGGCGCTCTGGAGTCACATTCGAGTATCCTACCGTAGACACTTTTCACACCGGGAACTTCACACTCGCAGCCGCTGCTGCTGCCTCCACCAAAGACGGCTGCTCGGGGCCCAACGCGTCTTGTGATGATGCCCTGGCACAGGGGGTCATACAGCGACATACGGGGCTTAGTGATGGGTGGGGCATTGCTGCAGACGGCGCGGGAACACTGATAGTCACAGACTCGTCAGATACGATGTACTGGTTCGATGAGGTAACCTTGCAAGAGAAGAAAAGGAAGGTGGTGAAGGTGGAATCGGCGCCGCTGCCGTGGGTAAATGAGCTGGAGTGGATCGAAGGAGAGGTGTGCATTGCCCATGTTCTGCACATGCATGCACTGCATGTGTGTGAGCCACTCATGCATTCAGCTTGCATATTCTTTCATTGTCCGTGTACTGAGGGGGAGTGGAGGGTGTGGCGGTCAAGGACAAATTTTGAAACGTTTTGAAACCACGTGTTTGCACTCTTAACAGTTGCAGCAGAGAGGAGAAACTAGTCAGAGAACATGCCATATTTAGATAGGGCTTCGGCCTGAGCACACCCCCAAGGAGGCGCGGGACGCGCAAGGACGAGACCGTGCTATGTGTGGCCACAGGGGGGGAACACCTGAAGGCGGCAGCGAGCTCTGTGTCATTTTGTGATCTGGATTGTAATAAATGGACAAGCAGCCCAAATAGCTGTGAATGCAAACGGAAATCTCCGCAAACATTAAGTGCAGGAATCACGATGCAGAATAAACAAAGGACATGTTAGCTTAATATTGGCAAGATTCTGCTGAGTCAGAATCACCATGCGAAAGCACAGCTAGCGCTTCATGGGAATGACACAATCACAAAAGTTTGTCTCAGCAGATGTATCAACTTTCTTGCTTCATTTTGTGCAGGTTTGGGGAAATGTGTGGCAGACGCCATGCATTGCACGCATCGATCCTGACTCAGCAGAAGTTACTGGATGGATTCTTCTGGAGGGTTTGAAGGAAATCACAGCGCCAATCAACAAGAAGCAGGGCCTGTCGATTGACGTTCTGAATGGGATAGCGTATGATACAGAGAAGAGGCGCATATTCGTGACGGGCAAGAAATGGTCACAGATGTTTGAAATCAAAGTCCTCGAGATCCCAGACGATCAGCAGAAGGCGCAGTTGCAAAGGGCCAGGACTGTCTGCAAACCTCCGGTTATCCATCTCTGAAGTAGCAAACAGTCGCACAGCAGCTTTCTCTAGAGCTCTAGTCTCGAGATAGACACCTGCTTTGGGGCACGCAGCACAACACGTGTCTCGAGATAGCCGTCTGCTTCGTCGGCCTAGGGTCGCACAGCAGTGTTCTGCACAGCTCTAGTCTCGAGATAGCCACCTGCCTCATCTGTCTGCAAACCTCCGGTTATCCATCTCTGAAGTAGCAAACAGTCGCACAGCAGCTTTCTCCACAGCTCTAGTCTCGAGATTGCCGCCTGCCTCATCTGCCTAGGGTCACGCAGAACAACACTCAGTCATGATCTGGTTCTGGGGCTCCCAGGCTGTGAGCGTGACCTTCCGTACAAGCCCAACCGATATAATATGGTTCTAGATGGGGGGTTTTATGCAATATCTAGGTAGGTAATCCTCTTGTTTGGATTCTTAGCCATTGGTTTCTTGTTTTGTTGTCGTTGCTTCTGGCTAGTTGGACATTTACTGCCGTGTCGGCCTGCAGGTTGAACTCAATTTGAATTTAGGGCGATTGAGCTGTACAATTGTGTCTCGGAAGGTTCCAAAGGCATGCTCCAGCTGAATCTCACGCCATGCCTATGGAGCCATCAAGGTTTGCAGGCACGTGGGAATGTGTTCGAGGCGGTTTCTTTTCAACGAGGTTCATTTGAACGACACTTTCAGTAGAAAGACAGTTTCAGATTGACATGTTTGCTGCTATGTGGTGCCTGTGGTTGGAAGGGTTCCTCGGCGTGGTACACCCAGAGTACATGTGAACCTCGCAACGACACAAGTGTAGTGAAGGCAAGCATGGACCGCATAGACCCTGAAGCATCGACCAAAATCTGAGGGTCAAAAGGCCCCAAGGAAGAGAATCCATGCCATTGCACTGAAGCAGAACCAGCCCATCGCGTCCAACCAGAACAAGAATCTCAGACGCAACCGTGTCTGGAGCTTCTGCTCCGCAGCCTACTCACCTAAGCAGCACCCATGATGGGAAGGAACGAACCTCTGAGCTGGCTTGGAGAGAGCTTCGGCTTCACCTCCGAGCATAATGACGGCCGCTGGGCAACATTCACAGTGGCGCCGATGACAACCGCCCAGATTGTGCCTTTAAGGTTGCGCCTTTAATACCCAGATGTGCCTTCCCCAGATTGCGCCTTACCCAGTCAACCACCCACATGTGCCTTGGCACTCTCCTGAGAGCATCTGAAGCGCGCCAACAAGCAGCCACGCACCCTCCAAGAGTCACATAACATACCAAACAAACATCCAGAGCCACAGAGACAGCACCTGAGTAAGAGCTTGCCTGTCACGGCCAAGCACCTGACAGTGGCAGTGAGAAGTGAGAGAGCCTCTCAGAGGGGCCCGGTGCTGCTGACACGCTTGAGATATGGAGTGGTATGAAATGATTTACATCCCGTACACTTTACACACATCCAGTAAAGGACAGGAGACTCTGGCAACGCCTGGAGGCTGCTGCGGGCGCGGTGGTGCGCCAGAAGGAGGAGGTGGCGTTGGACGGGGAGAAGATGGCACGGACTAGAAAGGGGGGGTGCTGGAGGGGGAAGGTGGCGTCGACGATGAAGTGGCAGGTGCGGTAAAGTGTTGAAGGTGGCGTTATGATGTGATCAAATTGGAGGTTGGGGAGGGAGGGGTGTTGATGTAATCAAGGTCACTTACCACTGAGACATGTAGCAGTACATGTCTCAGTGGTCAGTGACCTTACCTTGATTACATCAACAGGGGGGGAGACAGGGATGGGGGGTTGGGCGGCACAGATATACAGATGTTAGAAGAGATTGTGGTTGCACAGAATGGAAGTAAATATTTGGTCCGGTGGTTGCATCAGTGCAAATAAAACCTGAGTATGGCCAGAAGCAGCGCATGGAGCCTGTTGGAAGATTAACGGCTTTCCTTCACCACTGTGAATCCGAGCATATGTCTAGTAGTTAAGGCAAGCTGGCTATGTGCCAACAGGTCCCTGCCAGCAACTCGAAGGCGCTTGTTGCCTGAGGCCTGTGTGTAGAACCCCCTGGCAGGTCACTTGAGCGCTGACGTGTAGAACGCTCGTTACGCATGACCGAGCGGTTATGAATAACCCGCACATGTTCTACAGAATGCTATCTCAGCTAGGGCTGTTAATTAGGATGTCTAGGAGGTCGATTAGCCATTGATTAGTTAGGCGCTAATCAATCTTTCATTAGGAATGGGGCAAAAACAATGATTACAGGTTAATAAGTGGCCCTAATCAATTCCTGAGTGTGTCGTTTTCGCATTGATTACAGGTTGATTATTAATTTATACAGGCCCTGATAGGTACCCCTAGACAGGACATTTCCCCTATGTTTTGGTTACTTTGGCGATATTAAACACACTTTGGGGATATTTAATGGGCCTGGGGGCACCTATGTGAAAATACCTGTATGCCCCAAGGGTTCCGACTGGTGGTGAAACACAAAAATCGCCAAATTGGGGGATCAAACTGCCCAATCAGCTGGAAAAAAGTGAGCCACCGGAGAACAACATCCCCCAGAAAAGCGGCAAAAGGGTATGCATGGCAGGTTTCCTCAGTCGCACAATCAGTTTGTCCGGTCCAAAACGCCCCCAAAGGGCCCAGTATTGCACGTGCACCTCAAAGTGCTGTGAAACTGAAGGTGCCTCCACAGCCAATCTGGTAGGACGATGCAAGAGCGCGACTGTTGTTGCTATATTGTAAAGTGAGCAGTCTTTTGTGTCAACTGGAATGACAACAGTGCACCAGTTTGTTTCCTCGAAATGGTATGAATAATTGATCAACAAGTAGGCAAACAGTTGATTAGGAATAGAACTAATCATAATCAATGTCATTAGTTAGGGCTAACCAGAAATTGATCTAGTCCCAAAATGCTGATTAGCATTGATTAGGAGGGTGAATATCAATCCTAATTTTTCGCTTATCAATCCTAACCGGCTAATTGAGAGCCCTAATCTCAGCCGGCTGCACTCTTGCCTCACTCCTCTGCATTCCCCCTGCGCGCATGCCCCCTTCCACTACCCACCACCGCTGCTGCGTGGACCACGCCCCACTGGCATCCCCCAGACTGGAGATATCAAGTCGATGGCTCCAGCTCGGCGCGATATCCTCCTCCATATCTCCTACATCCACCCTTGTACGGCCTCTGTTCTGACTAGCCGGTCTACCTCAACCACAGCACACCTGAGCTTGGTTTCCTGGATGTGCTCCATCAGGAACTCTCATCAGCGCCACCGCTCGTGTCGACGGTGCAGCAGCAAAGCTCTGCAACGCACAAACGAACGCTGGCCCCTGAAGGTCTGCACCTAAGTCCTTGCACGGAGGAGTGGGTACGCAGTGTAAGGGGGTAGTATGTGGTGGCTATGTGGAGACCCCCTGTGGACTCCTTCCCATCCCCTCCGAACCCCTCCGGCGCCCCATTCCCACGACCCCCCCACCATTCCTCCAGCGCCTCCCCACGCCTGGCTCCCTGTTTATGACCCCCTCTCTGTTGAATCCGTTGAACATATCCAGTCTACTTTAACCACTGGAAATCTGAGCTCAGATGTCCAGTGGTTACAGTAGGTACAAGAAGTAAAGTAGACTGGCTATGTTCAACACCCTCCACTCAGTGCTCCTCCTGCTGCCGTTCGGGTTCCCTCCCACCGCGGTCACTCCTGGTTGTTCCAGGCAGGGGCCACCCCTGGTGATGCATGGCTACCCTCCCGCTGGCCTGCGGCTTTAGGCTTTTGATTCTGCACTCCTGTAACGTACAAGAAACTGTGGTGTAATTACAGCTCTGCAATTAGACGTTATTTCAGCTTTTGTCAATTGTGATTTGCAGCCCTAGTCACGCCTGCCCGCTGTGGTTAGGGCTGTAAATTACAGTTGCCAAAAGCTGTATTAACGCGTAATTACAGAGCTGTAATTACACCAAAAAATCTAGTAAATTACAAGAGTCCAAAATTGGCTAATTGTCATGGATCTACAATGTTTAATCTCTGTAATTGCCCATTCAGCGTTCAAAATTAACGCCTGATTACAATTATTCTCAGTTGTTGTAAAAGGTCCATGCTGGCCTAGTGATTGCATATTTGTGCCCCTGCTACCCCGAAGAACCACATGTTCATGATTTCTGTGATGCAAAGCGGATGGTGCACCAACTGGGCGCCTGTTGCCACTACCACCTTAGGACAGCCTGTACAAGCAGTGGCTATGTTGGGACTTCAATTGTTGTACAGATGCATGTTGAAAGAGTAACCATGTGCAACAATTCAATGGTTTTTGTTCATTGAACCCGTGTGGTTGAGGTGGATGTGCGGTGGAACTTGTCATTGTATGTTCCATGTTGCAAGTAGGGCTGCAAATTACAAATTACAGTGCAATTACAAGAAAATTACAGCAAATTATAGTGTTGTAATTACGCGTTAATTCGAAAAATGGATATTAATTGATTTTGATTATATTGTAATTTCATGTCAAATTACACTTACACTGTAATTGTAATCAGCTTGCCCACAGGCCGTCCAGTCCATTTCGTTCCACGGCTACCATCGCAACGGCCGGTGAGCCCTCGCCGATATGTTCACTGATGTGTTGTTGCAGAGTAAGAAAAGGCAAGATGCCATGGTGACAGCCTTTCCTAGAACTTGCAGTGTTTCAATATTACTCGCATGTTCAACTCGATGCAGTCTCACTGTGTATACCTCACCACGGGTCTGTCAAATGCACCATCTTTCACCCGAGTTTCTTGAATGCCACGCATTCTGATCCTGGGGCAACTCACATTCTGCATGCAGCTTGCAACATGAAACATGCAATGACAAGTTCCACCGCACATCCACCTCAACCACAACCACACGGGCCCAATGAACAAAAACCATTGGATTGTTGCAGATGGTTACTCTTTCAACATGCATCTGTACAACGATTGAAGTCCCAACCTAGCAACTGCTTGTACAGGCTGTCCTAAGGTTGTAGTGGCAACAGGCGCCAAGTTGGTGCACCATCCGCTTTGCATCACAGAAATCATAAACATGTGGTTGTTCGGGGTAACAGGGGCACAACTATGCGATCACTGGGCCAGCATAGACCTGTTACAACAACTGAAAATAATTGTAATCAGGTGTTAATTTTGAACGCTGAATCGTCAATTACAGAGATTAAACATTGTAAATCCATGATAATTAACCAGTTTTGGACTCTTGTAATTTACAAGAATTTTTGGTGTAATTACAGCTCTGTAATTAGGCGTTAATTCAGCTTTTGCCAACTGTAATTTGCAGCCCACACCCAACTTGCAAGCTGCATGCAGAATGTGAATTGTCCAAGGATCAGAATGCGTGGCATTCAAGAAACTCGGGTGAAAGATGGTGCATTTGACAGACCCGTGGTGAGGCGTACACAGTGAGACTGCATCGAGTTGAACATGCGAGTAATATTGAAACACTGCAAGTTCTAGGAAAGGCTGTCACCATGGCATCTTGCCTTTTCTTACTCTGCAACAACACATCAGTGAACATATCGGCGAGGGCTCACCGGCCGTTGCGATGGTAGCCGTGGAACGAAATGGACTGGACGGCCTGTGGGCAAGCTGATTACAATTACAGCCTAAGTGTAATCCGACATGAAATTACAATGTAATCAAAATCTATTAATGCCCATTTTTCGAATGAACGCGTAATTACAATACTATAATTTGCTGTAATTTTCTTGTAATTGCACTGTGATTTATAATTTGCAGCCCTAGCTGGGGTGCTGACGCTTTGCTGCTTTTGTGCAGGTTCTTGTCTGTAGGTGATTCAGAGCGTAACAGCAACCCCCTTTGCAACAACATCTCGCAGCTAACTACCCGCTGGCACCGCAGATGTGACAACGAGGAAACCGTAGTACTTGCCGTCTGCCTGCCCCACAGCTGTCGTTTACTCTGCTGTGAGGAGGTCTGCAAACTATAGATTACATGATGATGCGACTGCTTTAGTAGCGGAAATTGATCGCTTACGCTTACTTTTTCGCGGTAATGTTCTCTTCTCTGAATCTTCCAATCTGCTGTTTTTTTACCTGCTGTTGAAGCTTTGTAATTATGCGTTCATCTGATGACCGGAACCTTTAGCTTGCAGCTCACCGGGCAGCACTGTAGTCTGTGTGGGAGGAATGTGAGCTTCCTTGAACTGCGGTCACTGGCCAGCCGAGACACTAGAAACCGCAGAAGTAGACAGGAGGGGGCTTGCCAGGAAATCGCAGAGCAGCCAGGAGGGGGCTTGCCAGGAAATCACAGAGCAGCCAGGTGAGGGCAGGGCTGCGGCGGGCAGCAGCACGCTCCCACACAGCTGAAAGGCGAGTTGCTATGAAACCAGCGCCGCTAGCCACTGAGATATTCAGTGCTATATATCTCAGCGCTCAGCAACCTGTATTTCATAACAGGGGTGGAGGGGGAAAGGTTGGTAGGGGAAGGTAGGGTAGGGTTCTGGTTGTAGTGAACAGAATAGCAGTGTACACGGATAGTTACAGAGCACTCTACTTGTGCGATGGTAGTCTGTTATAGCAGAGAGAGCACTAGCAGGAAGGACCAAAATACACACACATGTACATTTATCCTAGTGTCTACATGATACCTATGTGCATGAACATGGAATCACGCCATTGGTAGGTGAGGGTTTGCGAGAATGCATGCATGGCGTTCATGCCATGTTTGAGGAGTGCCTTTCGCGGTGTGCTCGGTATGTGAAGCTTGCTTCCACAGCACATGGATTGCAGGAGTGCTGGATCCAGCTGGAAGTGATATTGGCAAGTGATCTGCCCTTTGCTGCAGAAGGCCTTCAGCATCGCAAGTCACACAGGACATGTGCACTCCTTGTGGGCCTTTTTTGTGCCGATACTTACCGTAGTACATGTAATCCTTCGATTTCAGCCAAGCCCGGACGGGATGCTTCACGCATTTTCGTGTTTTTTGAGGTCGTCAATTTGGTGGCGACAAGGATGGACAGGCGAAATCGGTTTTTGGCACTTGGTCGAATGCAGGCCTGGCCGGACGGACAGAGACATATCAATTTTCAGGCGCTCGTCAAACTTAGCAAAGTGGGATCCCTAGAAATCAGTGTTTTATGGTTATTGTCTTTTGGTTGCAGACAACACGCCTATCGATGACGAGGAACTGCGAATGACGGGTCCTTTGGTGAACGTGCAGCACTGCAAGTGTGTCATTATAGCAATGGATACCACAATGAAGGACGGGACATGCTTTAGATCAATGTGTTTTAATCACGGTCAAGCCATGGCATGCATGGACAGGACTCACATCATTGTTTCGCACTTCGTCAAAAAACTGACGAGAGGCCCGGACACTGCGTAATTGTTTGTTCATACTTCGTCATTTTGGCCGTCCGCAGGACGGGACCCGGGGGAACACTTAGTTAATTTCGTCAAAACCTGCTCTGGGCGGACGGACTTTTTACGAAGGATTACATTTACTACGGTATGGAAGTTGGATCACATGATCTGGTACAAAACTGGACCACTTACTATCGCGGTCAGGCCAACAGTGCTGGGACTCACTTTCGTGATGGTGCTGTTGTGATGTTCGTTCGAAGTGATGGGCTTCTGTGTCACTTGGTTCCGGCTTTTTGGGTTCCTGCTCACTTTAGGCATTTCCAGAGTTAAAGGATTGGCACCTGGACATTGATGGGGTAGCTTTAGTTCTTTCTGCACACCGGTTTGGGCTCCTGAATGGTGCACCTTCTTAGTGTGTGTCCGCACAAGTGATTTCCACTGTGGCATGGCATTGGACACCGTTCTCTGCAGCCTTTGTGTTTGCCACCGTGATCACGTCTGGCTCGTACGTCTCTTGCCCTGTCCCGCCTCTCTGGCCATGGGGGTGCTGAGGGCGAAGCGTCGGGTTGGTTTGTTTTGGTTGATATTGAACCATTGTTCCACAATTTCAGCAGAAGGGAGCAATACCATGTCCCAGGCACTTGCTAACAGGTTTCCATGTCATGTCTGTTTGTTGCAGGTTGCCAAGTCATGCTCCGTTGTGTGTACAGAGATGTCTCCAAGTACCGAGATACGCGTTTGATGCCGTCAAGATCACGTAGCGAGGTCTGAGTTGAGCCTGTTTTCTCTGAATGCTCCCCATTTCTTGTCAGTGGGAACATAATTTGCGCAGTGATCGTAAGCGGAGTTTGTTGTGTGCGCGGGAGGCAGTTTTTTGGGCTCCTGGCAGACCTGCATCCGGGACGAAATGCTTCACACCTATGATATATACCGGACTGCGTTGCAATTTAGTTGCAAAAGCATCATCTAGCTGCGTTCTCGAAATTGTGAACGCACCACAACTGGACAGTCGTTCTGAGCAGTCTGTGACAGCTCATGTGGGGCCAGCCAATGCTGATGAACTCCGAAGCACATGTATGGATTTCTGACTCTAGGTTGTGCGCCTGCGGCTTGAAGTTGTGCAATTGTTGAGACGTGCAGGAGGTCAGACAGTCAATTGCTTTCTTATCTGAGCAGCTTCAAAAGCATACTGGCGAAATGTCGCAGCAGACACACGCACTCCATCAGATGCTTGTTTCCTTATCGCAGCAGGTGTCTGCTCTTGATGCGAGGGTTGAGTCTCTGAGCTCGGCAGATGCTTGCCGTAGCACTGATGAAGTAATGTGCAATACTGTGTTCGCTGCTACCAGCCCCACCCAGGCTATTGAAGCCTGCCATAAACCTGATGAAGTAACTAGACTGGGTGTGACGGAGAGTTGTGGCGAAGCTTTGTTGCAAGGAGGAAGAGTGCAACAACCGAGCCCAGTTCAGGAGTTCACGAATGGCCAGGTAAATGCTAGTCCAGGAACATTCGCGATGCCCCATCTGAATTCTTGTTTCCAAATTTTGTGTATGGTCACAAACGTTGTGTTGCAATGGACACCATTGCCCAGCTTCTGCAGACATCTCGGAATCAATGTCGGTGCAAGTGACACAAATGAAGCAGCACTGCATCAAACTTTCACCTGTATTGTGGGTCTGTGTTTGTGACATGCTGCAGACCCACCCCATCCCATCACAATACAGATGAAGAGATTGGCAAACAACAAAGTAGGGTGCAGGATCGATCGTTGCAAGGCGAAAGCTCAAAAGTTCAGCTCCCTGTAACTTCTGGAACGTTTGAAGCTTCTTCTGAAAGGGTCAGGGCTACGGAATCAGCTGAGCATACAGCACCAGAGCATGGTTTCAGAGACGCAGACAGCTTTACAAGCAGCCTGTCTTCGAATGGACGTCCTCCACAAACACCGCTACAAAGATCTCACGTCTTCAGAAAGAGAAAACCAGGCGGTCATGACTTTCAAACGAAGCCAACTATCAAGGAGCGCCTGAAGGCTTTGATCTGGTCCGTGGCTGTCCCACAGAGCATGGCTCTGCAGTATTTCAAGGTGCATGCTTTGCGTCTGACACCTTGATTTGCTCGTTTGGGGATGCAAGCAGCGATTCACGTGCAATTGTAGGCACAGTTTCGTTTCTGCTGTAAGTACTTGGCAGGCATCCAGCTGCTGATCCACAAAGAGAACATGAATCCCCAGTCCCCCTTAGGAGCCAAAGGCAAGCTAATTGGCAGGTGTCAAACAACCAGAACCTATATGCACAAAACAATCAGTACTTCACTCGAAAGGCACAACAGCATCATCAACGAAGGCTGTCTCAGCACTTGGCTGAACACACAGCTCCAAAATTCCATGATACGCTTTTGTTGGCCTCAAGGTTGTACGTTCGAGCAGTCCAACTGTGTTTCAACAAGTACATGTCCTGTAGGACATGCTAGTGTTTTGTTGAAGGGAGCAACTCGTTGATGAGAGGGCATACACTTGCCACACTCTACAAGGCATTGAAGTTGCAAGAAAGACACACTATCAATAACATTACCGCAAAGCATCATTAACGACATCAATAACAATATTGACGCGCTTTCAAGAAAGTAAGTACCACCTAGAGTATGTATTATTCAATTTCCAGGCATTTTTCCTCGTGAGACTGCACAATGGAGGCCGTCAATGGTTGCTTCTGGTATCTTCGTTCTTGCCCATCTTAAACCTGTTCGGCTTGTAAAAGAACCTAATCGGTTTGTCAGGTTGCACCGACACCGCAGAGTGCCGTGCAGGCTGTCGTTCTGGTGCTCTGCATCATTGCAGTGATAGACGTCCCTTTTCTTATCTCTTTCGAGTCCCGAATCAAGCCTCCTGGCATGCTTCTGATCACGGACAGCTTTCTCTGTTGCATAGAGCTGTGCTTCATGGCGGACGTGTTTGTGAACTTCCGCACAGCGTACTACTCCACTGAAGCAGGGGCTTACATTACTGACCGTAAGGCGATTGCCTGGAGCTACGCCAAGGGTATGCTGCTGCTGGATCTGGTTTCCAGTGCGCCTGTCACCATCTGGAGCATGCTGAGCATGGATTTCAGCACCAGACACGTCGGAAACTTCGGCCCTGTCACCATTCTCCAGTGCGGTCCCCCCCCCCCCCTCCCTCGCCCTTTCTCATGACCTCCTGCTGCCGTACGTGCACTGGCTGTTGTTGGCCATCTCTGTTACAAGGTGAATATGCATGACATGGGCCTTTCTTCTCACCTCCTCCTCCTGCCGTAATCTTTCTGTGACCGCCACCAAATAAGTTGTGTGGTTTCCCCGCACCAACCACCAATTCCTGTTGGTGGTTGCAGGCCTTTTTCTGTTCATATGCTGGCGTGCGTATCGATTTGTATTACTTGATTCATGCAGGTTACTAAAGATGCTTAAAGTGACCAGCCTGCGCAAGCTTACAGTGCAGGTGGAGGCGCATTTTGGGTCGGCGTGGGTTTCGTTCGGGCGACTGATATTCGTTTTCTGTCTTATATTTCACGTCACGGCGTGTGGTTTTCATTTGATCGCAATGCTCGGCGATGAGAGCATGTCCTGGGTGGCTATGGAGCATCTCCATGAGGCTAGCAGCGGCACCAGGTAACGTGCTATGCTACACAATGTGCAGGCACATACTTCTTTCTTCATTCTTAGCTCAGTGCGGTCCCGATCATTCTTACCCCTGTGTTCAACAAACACACCGGTCGAGTTTGGCCGAGCCTGAGGTAAAGAATCGTACTTCAACTGGCTGGTGCTATTTTATGCAACCAATATTCAGTCGAGTTTGGCTGAGTACAAGTTATCGTGGTAAGAGTTATCATGGCTCCACTGTAAATGCGCAAGATTCCCAAACAGCGAGATTCAATTCAACCCAAAAACTCATCACTGCACAGGAATCGTATAGCATCACCACCTGACAATGCCGGGATACCATTGCCTTCACTCATGCGGCGGAACAAAGTGTGCCCTCACCTCACAGACAGCTTGCGTTTTCTCAGGCTGGCTCACGTTTCTCAACCTCTGACACAAGCCGAAAGGGCAGTTCAGAGGCAAAACCCTAACATCGTAGTGTTCTGTGGCTAGCTGAGCTGAGTGGTGACAAAATAGATCTGATAGAAGTGAGAAGTGCTGTGTGCAGCAACATGCTAAGTATTGGAGGGGCTCCTAGCGACCCAGCAAATGCTCGCGATGTACGGATGTGTCCGAATCAATCACAGATGACATGATTTGAAGGTTTGCAAGGCTGTGGTGGGTACAAAAGTAAAGCACATAGGATGCTGTGCAGGATATATATCATCGTCACGACTTGATGCACACTCGGCACCTGCGTTGAGGTCAAGCGCGGCTGTGTTATGGTTAGCCGTTTGCCCAGATGCCGCTACTGTCTGCCAACTCCATCTAAAAAAAATAATCAAGTGGTAGCACTTCTTCCAGACCAATTCTGTACAGATGATCTGTAACAGATCTGTCACGAAACTTACATTCATGATGCATGCGTGTACATGCATGACAACCGAAGGATCTAGAAGGGCCTTCACGGCCGGTTCCTTATCCATGTTACGTTTCTTCCGGGCTGCTACAGGTATGTGGCGGCTCTGTATTGGACGTTTGCCACCATCAGCACCACCGGCTTTGGAGACATTGTGCCGGTCACCAACCTCGAGAGGGTGTACAGCATGGGCGGCATGCTGCTCGGCCTCACTATCTTCTCCTACTTCATCGCTGCCGTGTCGCATGTCATCTCTGTCATCAACGCCTCCAGTGTGAGGGCCGCCAACCAGCGCCAGGTGCGCCCTGCCCTCCTTATCGGTTCCACGCGATCATGGGTTTATATGCAAAGTACAGCTGTAGGTCAATTTCAATTTCAAAGGGATGAAAGTCATTTTCCTCCAGTTTTTCCGCTGTAAAACGGGTCTTCAGTATCTACCCTTACAAGGCAGTCAATAAGTTTGTGTAGCTAGACAGAAGCTAGCTACACTGCATACGACTCATCGCACGAGTATTATCCGGCACTTTTAGCTGAAGTCATGACGGAGAACAATGCCACAACCATGAGCTGAGGCACAACCAAGTTCAGCAGGAACCTGGAAACTAAGCAGTGCAATGTGTATTACAAGCCTGGAAGGCAAAAGGGGGGCAGGAAGCCGAATAACATGCACGATCCCAGCTACAAGGACCGCATTCACTCTAATGGAGCAGCAGCACCATCACGAAAGCCCTTTCCTCCTTTTTACAAATCGGACAGGTAGTGAATAGGCATGAACCCAAATAGCCAAAAGCAAGTAACACAGAATATCCACCACTTCACTATTGTCCTTTCCGATTGCAATGTATTCTTCTGGAAACTATGTATAAGAAGCAGCTGTATGTGGCATGCAGGTGATCGACATGTTTGCAGAGCAACACAGACTCCCCCGCAACATGCATGAGGAAATCCAGGCATACTTCGACTACCTACACAGAAACACCACCACCGCACATGACACTGACAACGCCCTCATCGAAAAGTTGTCTCCGCAGCTGCGCATGGATCTCCGCCTCTACCTGTACGCTGATGTTGTCTGCAAGGTACGACGCTTCCACTTTTTTATGCATGCAGTCCATGCATGCTGATTTTGTCTGCGAGGTGCATGTTGGAAACCGGGGTTCTCCTTTCGATAAGATTTCGAGCACATCTACATGCATCTGCCGCATGCATGCATCACACCAGCTGTCGTCTCTTCTTGTCTGTCAGAAGTCTATCAGAACTGAGGTCACGTACCCCTTGCACATGGAAGACACTGCCCTAAAAAAGACCAGTTGGATCGATGTATTGGGCTTCTTGGTAACTTCCAGATGCATCGGCTCAATGCTTGCCACTGTCGCCGTTGATGTTCAATAATCGATGGGTCTGAACTTTAGTTTATTGTTACGGTACGGTTTTGCACAGCACGCTGGGCTGACACAGCGGCGAAACCGACATGGTGAAAACCGAGACTTCACGATGTGAAGTTTCGAGACGTGACTGTCCATGCATGCATGTGGTAGCTGTGCACCCCTCTGCAAAACTCATACTGCTATTCCAACAAGTTCCAACAAGTTCATTGCGCCTGCAGATACCCTGCTTCAAGACAAAGACGTCTCAGTTCATAGCCGAGATCATCCCAAAGTTGGCTTGTGAAGTGTTTCCCCCAGAGGAGTATATCGTCACTGAAGTGCGCCCCCCTCCCCTACAGCTGCCACCCACAACCACACAGTTAGTGGCCACGCAGTTAGTGGGCACACAAGATGCCAGAGCTTCCGGCCTACGCCACCTCTCTTCACAGACCTCTGGTGTTTCACACCTCTGCCCACATCTGTGACAAAAAAACGGCTGCGCCTCCGTTCACACCTGAGCTCAGGTGTCCAGTGGTTAAAGTAGACGGGTGTGTAAAGTTACAGGTATCACTCCATAGAATGGCTCATGTACCAGCAAATCATAAAGTAGACTGGCTATGTTCAACTACGCCTCCATTCACACACCTCCTGTACAACTGATATGGCAGATGGTCCCTGCAGGGCGAGTTTGGGTCCAAGCTGTACTTTGTTAGAGCGGGCTTCTTGGAAGTGCGTGTAGCCTGGAACAGAGAGTCCTTCCAGCGGGCATGCATGCTTGCACAGTCGATGAAGAGCCGCCAGAGTATCTCAGATCACCTTCAGGACCGTTGTAGGCAGTACATGCATACCGTGTCTGGCACTGTCCGGAATAGGCCGGTTGCTACAGGCATACTGGTGCGTTGCATAGCTTCACATTTCCTTGCTTGCTTGCTGCTGCTGCTGCTGACGAACGCGCACTTCAAACCCACTCCCTCTCTGACCTTCAATCTCATTGCCTTGCTGGTGTGACACATTCTCTCTTGCCCCTACGTTTGCCCTTACCTTTGTGGTGACACGCTTCCTCTTAGAATAACAACACTTGCATTTCACGGCAAATGAAGCCCGCCACATCCTTAGGCTCTGAAGTTCTTTGCTTCTTTTCCTGTCAGTGTAAAGGTACAGGCATAACTCCACAGAATGGCTCATCTCCCAGCAAATCATCGCATGACAACTTAGCTCCACCTCTTCGCACAAACGACGCGGGGCATGCCACTACCGAAGCAAAAACAGGGAAAGTTCGGGTAAGTTGCTTTCGCTGTTTGGGTGTATGCCTTTGAACTCCCTTTCTGGTTTGTAACACGTGCATCACACCAGCCATCCATGCGATCACAGTGAACTTGCCGCCGATGCCGAAATGATGGATGCCTTGTTGCAGGGAGGGACTCAAAGCCCGATACCCAAAACTGCTGCCTGCTCAGATCAGGAAGGCGATGAAAGTGACCTGCACGAAAGTGACCCGCACGCCGACCTATCCTGGGCACACGAGGTTCTTCAGACCCAGTACGTTGCCACGCAGCACCTCCACAGCGGAGACTTCTTCGGGGAGCGTGCATGCCTGCAGGGCATGCATAGAGCCGCCAGTGTTGTGAGTCTCCAGTACTCCGAAACCCTGTCCCTGTCCAAGGGTTCTCTGGACGAGGTGGAAGCGCGGTTTGGAGGGTCGCCAAGCCCGAAAGGCTGCTGTCCTGACGCTGACGACTCTTCTGTTGACAGAGTAGCGCAGTCACTCAGTGCTGTGGATTATGGGACCTGCGACACAGCGGCGGGCGTGGGGGTGCTGCGCTCCTGGTCGTGACCACGGCGCCATCATGCGCGTAGCCGTGTAACACGGCCAGGGCGCCCTCGTGGCTACAGGCGTGTGAATCATAGGGTTTTTCATCTCGAGAGGTTCTCAGGATTGATATGCACTTTGAATAACCAATTGTCATCTGAAGCAAGGGGGGTTCTATATGAGAGATGGGCGGTGGAAGAGCCAGCTACATCCCGCTGTGGCTTCCTCTCATGCGAGGAAAGGAAACGCACAGATCTTATACTTGACATGTGCAAGGGCTGGCCCCACAGCACGGAAAGATGCGCCTTTTTTCTGACAGCGAGATAGCTGGGTCCGGTAAATGCGCTGCGAACACACATGTGTGATCGCAGAGCAAAGGTTGTGTGTACACACAACTGTTGCGGAAAACTCATGCATACTCCGTGAGAGTGCCCTTTTCTTTTTTCCGGAGGGAATCATTTCCGTGCTGTGGGGCCAGCCAAGCCAAGGAGGAAGGTGATGGGCAAGCTTGCATCTCATCGCAAGCTTGTTTTCATGCTTGTTCTGTGCTTGCCATGTGCCAGCCGAAGAGACAGGCCACTGGCAAGCTTGCTTCTCGTTTTGTCATGGATCGATAGGGGCGTCTCTCATGCTATCCTGGACACCCATCTCTTGGACACCCGTCTTCGGCTTCAGCCTTCAGCAGCGCAGGAAAGGTCCGACCGCTCTGTGCTGCTCTACTCGGAGGGTGACAATGGCACTCGCCAGTGTGAGCTCCCTGTGTAGGACTTCAGCCTTGCAGGCGTTGGTGCCATGCATGTGCGCTTTGCACCCGGAAGTATCCCATTCCGGGTGACCTGGAAAGTGCATTTGTTGCATAGATACAGAGAGACATATTCACGGTCAGAAATAGGACGGCTTATTTACCTTCCACCATGACACTCTCTGGCAGCGACTTCTTTGCAAAGATGCTGTGTTTGCAGCCACATGATCTGAGGGCAGTCGCATCTCACAGCCCTTCACTCAGATGAAACGTGGCTACCAGAGAGACCTCTAGCACCAACGAGGAGAAAGCTGAAGTGCCTACTAGAGGACCTGTGGCTACCAGAGGAAACCCTAGCCTGATACCAGAGGA
Source organism: Ulvella scutata (assembly GCA_032359135.1). Lineage (NCBI taxonomy): Eukaryota > Viridiplantae > Chlorophyta > Ulvophyceae > Ulvales > Ulvellaceae > Ulvella > Ulvella scutata. Next base: position 82,759 of record JAUMHD010002672.1, read on the forward strand.
CCCAATAATGTTGGAATGCTGAACGCGGTGTCAGGGGTTGGATTGTTGTGTTGGCGCTACTGTAGGCTCTGGCAATGTTTGAGCGGAATCTGAGCGCTTGATGTTTTTTACTTGGAACCGAGTTTGGATGTTTCGAATGTTATTTTGATAAATCGGAGTTCTCAGAGGCCCGATTGTCCCCTTCTGAAGCAACGCTGTGGGCTGTTGTACGGCCAGGAAAGAAGTAGAAGAGTGTAAAGGCCAGGAAATAAATACAGCGATTGCGACAGTGGCATGTGTTCGTCTTTTGACGCGCTGCACATCCCACCACCCTTGAAGTAAATGAAGGGAAAACATTCTTTATGAATGGTTCTGTGGTCTGCGTTCAGCTGCTTTGGGAGTCTGCATCAGGCTAGCGCAGGCAGCATCACTGGTAGCTACAGGACTACTTCGTACAGGAATGCATGCCAACGTAATTGTGGTGCGGGGCCAATGTATAAATGCTCTGAACAACGTTGGCATGCAGCTGAGCCAGCTGGATCCACATTCAGCCGGGGATCCAGTCAGATTTTGTGTATCGAAATGTTGGATTCGCGTTGGAAACTGTGATGGAAGGATGGCCGCAGTCTGTTAGCCGTGAGAGCTCTCGCCTGCACCTCCAGACCATGCACACGGAATTGTCCCCTGTAGGAACTGTGTACATTGTGTACCTCTGCAGACCGTAGCAGAACTACACAAGGCCACACAATTCTGAAGTCTGTGTGACAAGACACTGGCCTAGAAAGAAGATGCTTGCGGCGAACAGTAGTCTTCAGCATGCGTAAACTACTGCAATAAAACCCTCCCTGCCTACCCCCCCCTCCCCTACAGTGCTATTTCACGCCTCCCCCTCGCCTGTAACTTGCCCACCACCTCTTCATTCATCCCCGCCCCGGCCACCGCCGGCCTCCCCCTCTCCCACACCGCTGTCGCCGCCCGCTCCTTGCAAACCCCACAACGCCATGCCTCCATCTCCCGTGGCTCTTGCCCTCTTGGTGTAGCCCCTTACCTCCCGCTGCTGCCTTGGTGTCCCCCCTCAGCGCCTGCCTTTTGCCGGGATCGGCACCCCCGACGATTTCCAGAGCCGCTCCCTGCCGACGATTGCCACAGGCCACTCAGCCTGGGAGCCCCGTGTGCGTCTGCTGTGGCCCTGATATCTTTGTCTTGTGTTCTGCTGTCGCTGCGGATCTGTGCTGCTTTTGTGAATGTACTTGGCGCTTTCGCTGGCTACTTGTTCTGGATGTTCTGGTGGAGGGCGCCTTGTGTGTTGCGTCTATGTACTTTCTGTGATTATTGTGGGCACCTTCTTGGAGACACCACTCGGCCGTGGGCTTGTGTGTTGCGTCTACGCGCTTTGTGTGCTACTGTGCCACGCCACTCTCCATGCAGCTTTCACATATCTCCGCAACTCCACCTACCATCCACCTGAGCTATCAATTCAATCACCAGGTACGTACAATACTACGAGGCCTGCCAGCACCTTGCTGCAGTGCCTAGACAGATGTGTGTCTGCTCCATCCGGCAGCGCAAACAAAACCGAGAGCATCTTGCCAACGCCTGCAAGCGGATGTGGGCCACAGCGCCCCATGGAACCAACCACCCCCGTACTGATGTTCGAACGCCACAACTCATGCCACAAAGCGTGCCACAACTCATGCCACAACTCATGCCACAAAGCGTGCCACAACTCATGCCACAACTCATGCCACAACTCATACCACAAAGCGTGCCACAACTCATGCCACAAAGAATGCCACAACTCATACCACAAAGCGTGCCACAACTCATGCCACAACTCATGCCACAACTCATACCACAAAGTGTGCCACAACTCATGCCACAAAGCGTGCCACAACTCATGCCACAAAGCGTGCCACAACTCATGCCACAAAGAATGCCACAACTCATGCCACAAAGCGTGCCACAAAGCATACTGCTTTTTGTGGGCTGATGCTCAGCCGTAGTGCGAGCTCCGCCCGGCACATGCATTGAGGACACTTGCTCCTGCAAGCCACCTCACAGCAGCACCGTCTTGCACATAACTCCACACATCCACAACGGTAAATAAAAATCTCCGCCGACGACTGGGGCCCCACCTGTGAGTATATCGAGGGCGTACATATGTATCCCCTCGGCGAAGGCCCGAAACTATGCCTTCACAGGTAGTCCTAATGACAATTTGGAAGCACATGCAGCAACCGTTCTGTTTTATTATACTATCATCCTCAGGCCCAGGGGATTTTGAATACTCATACACGCTTGTGCGTGCTGCCTACGGCTCTCTATGCATGGTGTTCGAATGCTCGGCACCCTATAACCTATTCCCCATGCGTCAGTTGAAAGCTCAGTTTTGACTTCCTTGCAGTTGCAAACTGGCTTCTCCGAGCCTCCACACCACCACCATCACCTTCCACAGGAAGATCTGATCCTCTACGATCTCCATGCATGTTACCACCACCATCGCTGGCAGCGGGGGCCACGGCTTGTCCCCTGCAGGACCCATCATGGCTGCGCGACCTCTTATTCAATGCATGTGAATCATGCATAGTTGGTGCGGTACCAGAGATTCTCGCACCCTCTGAGCCTATCGTCATGCGTTGATCATGATACGTATCAGATAGGGTGGTGACTAGGCGCGACCGTGAACTTGTCTTTTGATGATTCACGGACCCGAACAGTGGCACCTTTGAAGGCCCTGTGAACGAGCTCTGCTTCATCCCCTCCATCACTCCACTCAAAATTCCCACAGGCTGCATGCCAAAATCAACAGACTCTGCCATCATGGAGTTCATGCCAGAGTTACCGCGTGCATCGCTCGCATGCATTATCGCGTCCCTGGACGCGCGTCCCAGCCCCGACCCGGCCCCTGGCGCCACATACCCTGCAGAAAACATCGCTTCAACCTCGTCAAGATCCCATTTAGATAGGGTTAGGGTTTCAGAGAACTGGAGGCTCACGACGCTCGCGGCGCAAATGACTCCTTGGGGGCATGCGTGCTCGCCGAAGAAGTGCCCCTCTCGCACCTCCTTGGTGACTTTGTGTTGTTCCAGAAGAACCTCTTGAGCCCACAAGAGCTCCTCCTGAAAGTCCGCCTCTTCAAACGCATCATCAGTTGATCTGTTGTTGTCGTTGTTGTTGTTGTTGGTACTGTTTCCTGGAACATCACTACCTGGCGCCGATGACGTGCGGGTACCCTGCACGGCCATGCGAGAAGCTTAGCAAAGCAAGTCGCACAGCTCACAAGCGAGATGATGTGCCAAACTGCAAGACATGCCCAGTGCAGGCCACCACGCAATCAGCCAAGGGCGGCTAGTGGGCTGAAAGGTGGGTGGTGGATCAATCAGGATAGCACAACGTCTAGCGAAGGACTGTTAAAAACCATCCTGTGTTAAGAAGTGCAACAGGATAAACCCTTCCGCACCAGCATCATGCTTTCCTCATGAGCGCTTTTCCTCACAGAATTGATGATGTGTTTCAGTTGTGCGCCAGCATAAACTATGGCGTCGGTCTCCTGAACGCGTACGTGTGACAGATTCCGGCATCCTTGGATGGAGCGGGTGATGGCCAGCGCCTTCTGGAACGTCTTTCGGTCCCATGCGACTCGCACTTGCAGCTTGCCCGCCCTCACGAAGTAGAGCTTACCGCTCCATTCTCCCTGCATGCATGTGCATCTGTTAAAAACCATCTTTTCTACACAGGTAGAGAATATGCATGAACCCAAGTAGTACAAAACCCTTGAATGTTCCGAGGAATGTTCCAGCATCCTACATGTTGGCCTCTGAAAGCAAGCCGAGGTGGGCTTTCCAGGTGAAAGGTCTTGATAGCTTTGTGTGAAGATACAGGCATAATCCATGGAATGGCTCATGTGCCAGAAAATCAACGCATGACAACTTAGCTCAACCTTGCACAAACTTGCCAGCTGTTACCACAATTCCTAAAAACCTGTTCTTATTCATTAAGGAAGTGGGTGACATGCAGGCATGCCACCAGATGCATACATGTCCCAAAGTTATCAAGCCTGTCAAGAGCTGTGGCATCATGTCTAGGGTCTAGTGTTTCTCATGTCTAGGGTTTCTTCTCATTTCCCGTGTACGAATTGTCCGCTGTAGTGGCACTGAGGCCCAACCTCCAACGGAGTATGGCGCACAACCCCCGAGTACAGAAGTTCTTATCTTCTCTTTTTAAAGTTTAAAACCTGTTAGAAACACCATCTCTCGCGAGGCGGTGCTTGCAGCCGTTGCAGAACGGCACCCTCAGTTGTTCTCATTTGTGCAATGGGC